>JAFFST010013201.1:7392-18598 GCA_022414735.1 Noturus placidus | reverse complement strand
GGATAATTTCTCACATTACTGTGTGTATACTGTGTTTTATATTCCTGTAAAGCTGCTTTGAGACAATGTCTATTGTAAAAAGCGCTTATCAAATAAAATTGAATTGAAAATTTAATTGAATTTACCATACAGCGGTTTAACAGGACAGGTTCTACTCAGAACAGGCCTCGCCATGGTCAACCGAAGAAGTTGAGTGCACGTGCTCAGCATCATATCCAGAGGTTGTGTTTGGGAAATAGACGTATGAGTGCTGCCAGCATTGCTTCAGAGGTTGAAGGGCTGGGGGGTCAACCTGTCTGGTGCTCAGACCATACGCTGCACACTGCATCAAATTGGTCTGCATGGCTGTCGTCCCAGAAGGACACCTCTTCTAAAGATGATGCACAAGAAAGCCCGCAAACATTTTGCTGAAGACAAGCAGACTAAGGACATGGATTACTGGAACCATGTCCTGTGGTCTGATGAGACCAGGATAATCTTCTTTGGTTCAGATGGTGTCAAGCGTGTGTGGGGGAAACCAGGTGAGGAGTACAAAGACAAGTGTGTCTTGCCTACAGTCAAGCATGGTGGTGGGAGTGTCATGGTCTGGTGCTGCATGAGTGCTGCCGGCACTGGAGAGCTACACTTCATTGAGAGAACCATGAATGCCAACATGTACTGTGACATACTGAAGTGGAGCATGATCCCCTCCCTTTGGAGACTGGGCCACAGGGCAGTGTTTTAGCCTGATAACAACCTCTGCCTTGCTAAAGAAGCTGAGGGTGAAGGTGATGGACTGGCCAAGCATGTCTCCAGACCTAAACACTATTGAGCATTTGTGGGGCATCCTCAAATGGAAGGTGGAGGAGCACAAGGTCTCTAACATCCACCAGCTCCGTGATGTCATCATGGAGGAGTGGAAGAGGACTCCAGTGACAACCTGTGAAGCTCTGGTGAACTCCATGCCCACGAGGGTTAAGGCAGTGCTGGAAAATAATGGTGGCCATTATTTTGGTGGCCAACAAAATATTGACATTTTGGGCCAAATTTGGACATTTTCACTTAGGGGTGTACTCACTTTTGTAGCCAGTGGTTTAGACATTTAGACAATGTTCTTGAAAGGGACCTTGAGCCATGCGGAGTAGGTACTACTAAGTGATGGTCGTTGATTGATCGCAGATTGCGTGAGGGAACGTACGCCTTCAAGAGACAGTTGAGGTAGGAGGGTGCTGGTCCAGACAAGGTCTTGTATGTGAGCATGAAGGCCTTGAATTTGATGCGGGTGGCTACAGGAAGCCAGTGGAGGGAGTTGAAGAGGGGTGTGACATGAGCGACATGCTACGGAGCTCTGTATTAGAGCTGGCTAATGTTAGCATTTAGCTTAGCTCTCTCAGTTATTGAAGCATTTAAAGTTATATCACTAAAGCACACAACGTTTAGACAATTAGATGTCACTGTCATCTGGAGTGACAATGTTACACAGGTACTGTGCTTGTTACAGCAGCTAGCGTCAGTGCTCCATGTCTCTGTGGCTACTGTTAGCATTTAACTTTTTCCCACTATGCCATTCTAGTGATGGAAGTGATCCAAGTTATTGAAGGGGCATTGTGGAGTGTCTAAAACGACTGACACGAGGCCCACACGAACATTTCCACTCTGAATGAAGTGCAGATGAGTTTTTTCAGCTACATAATACAGCTCCAATTTTAAACTACTATTTATAATTATTTATCCTGTTCTGTATATTTTTCAGGTAATTTTAACATTTTTAGAAATGTAAAACAAATCAGTTATTTCTCCTTTAATTATTTAGTTGTCACGGTTGGAGGGTTGAGGTGGAAGCAGGCGAAGACGTAATTATTAACGTTTATTCAAACAAAAATCAGAATAACCAAACAAAAATACTAGGACTAGGCTAACAAGACTCAAAGGCAGGAAACAGACACTAAGGCTAAGCTACATAAACACTAGGGCAGGAAAACAAAACAAACACCGTGACATTGAGACAGTAGTCTAAACACAACGAAGGACACCGGCTAAGTGCAAAACCAGTACTATATATACCCACACCAGTGCTCATTAACCCAACAAGAATCAGGTGCCAGAATACATGTGACCAAGAGTGAACCCATGTGACATCAAGAGGCAATGGCTGCTGGGACCTGGAGTCCACTCGCACACTGGGGTGGAAACACACACAGTCCAGGTGCTAGAAATATTCACTGCCAGAGTTCAGCCACCAGATGGCGCCAGAACCGGCCAAGGTGCAGTGCCGCACCTGGCCAGCAGGGGGAATCGTGACAGATCCCCCCCCCCATGGCGCTCCTCCCGGAGCGCTATCAAACATTCCCCCTGTTGGTGGTCCTGGCCCCCGGGGCAGTATGTCCCAGGCAGAGGAACACAGGACGCCTCAGGAACAAAGGACGCTTCCCACAGAGGCTCGGGAGCGCAGGACACCTCCCACAGAGGTTCGGGAACGCAGGACACCTCACACAGAGGCTCAGGAACGCAGGACACCTCCCACAGAGGCTCGGGAACGTAGGACTCTGCCTGCCGTGGCTCGGGAACGCAGGACTCCGCCTGCCGTGGCTCGGGAACACAGGACTCCGCCTGCGTGAGATGGGGCTCATGGCTCATGAACTTGTCTTGGCTTGTGGGCGTGGACTTGACGTGGCCTGTGCGTATGGGCAAGACAGGGCTCGCAGACGTGGACACGTGGGAAACTGGGCTCGCGGGAAACTGGTGAACCCTGACTTTCCAGAATCGACACGTGTGTGACAGGGCCTTCAGGCCGCGCCTTTTGCGCATGGAGGCACGTGAGCCTTGCCAGCTCCGTCGGGAGATATGCCAGGTACCACTGTTATATCGGTGAGGCTTCGTGGCCGGCTTGCTTCAGCTGTTCCAGCATTTCTATTTGATCCGCCAGTCGCTTCATTGCGACGGAAAGCTCCTCCATGTCCCGGACTTCTGTAAAAATAAAGTCCGCCATGGTGCCGTCTGCTGCTTCCAGGTTAGGTCTTTCGTTCTGTCACGTTTGAGGGGTTGAAGTGGAAGCAGGCGCAGACTTGAATATTAACATTTTTTGAAACACAGTTCAAAACAACAAAACAAAGACACTATGACTAGGCTACCGCAACTCAAGGGCAGGAAACAAACACTAGGGCTAATACACGTAAACACTAAGGCACGAAACAAACCAAACACCGTGACACAGAGACATGAGTCTAAACACAACGAAAGACACCGGCTAAGTGCAAAACCTGGATTATATATACCCACACCAGTGCTCATTAACCCAACAAGAATCAGGTGCCTGAATACATGTGACCCAGAGTGAACCCATGTGACATCAAGAGGCAATGGCTGCTGGGACATTGAGTCCACTGGCACACTGGGGTGGAAACACACACAGTCCAGGTGCTTGAAATTGTCACTGCCAGAGTTCAGCCACCAGATGGCGCCAAAACCGGCCAAGGTGCAGGGAATTGTGACAGAAGTAATTAATCATTATAATTAATAATTAATAATTAATAATTTGTATAGCGCTTTTTTACAATGGTACATTGTCTCAAAGCAGCTTTACAGAAATATCATTTTTACATTTTTTTTTTTTTTTTTACAAGCGACTTACAAATGAGACACAGTCACACACCAATGGTAGCAGAGCTGCCAGCTTGCCATTGGGGGCAACTTAGGGTTCAGTGTCTTGCCCAAGGACACTTCGGCATGGGATCACCCGGGCCGGGATTCGAACCGCCAACCCCACGGTAGTGGATTAGTGGACAACCCGCTCTACCAACTGAGCCACAGCCGCCCAATTAATGATTTGTGTTAAAGTAGCTGAACAGAGAATCGCAATTATTAAATTCAGTGGCTGTTTTTAGTTTTTGTGTGTGTGTGTGTGTGTGTGTGTGTGCGCCATCGAACGTGGTTTTGTATTCTGTGGCGCGTGTTATTTTGACTAATGCTTTTTTTTTGTCTTTTTATCTTTTTGTTGTGTTAACTGGATTATGGGTGTGTTTTGTCTGATTATGTTTCCTTTCGTGTGTGTATGTGTGTGTGTGTGTGTAGCATCATGCAGAGAACAGAGAGCACCCCGCCCCCTCAGGTAAGCATCTGTCTCTTCAGTGTATGTGTGTGTGTGTATGTGCACGCGTGCGTGTACGTAAATTTTGTGATCATCATGATTGTCAGCTGCAGATTCACAGATTCCCTATTGGATGGTTTGGTGTAGGGTTACACCAATTAGCTAACAGTGTGGGTCATGTGATTATTAAACCGCGCGTGAGAATGTCTCTGAACATGACTTGAATATCATTAGATGGTCTGAGTTCCTACATGAAAATACATAGAAAATGTGTCTATACAGAAGTGAACGTGTCTGTGAATCTATAAATGAAAACAGGAATGACTCTGAGTGGTTGTGCTTTAAAGGTTATCTATGGAAATGATAGTAGCCATGAGTGGGTTTGTCTCAAAGGCTATTGATGAGAATATGGACGTGTCGATGAGGTCATATTAAGGAATGGGTGCACACCTGCATAAGAGACAAGAAGAGCAGGCATGGGACAGAGCGAAAGTAGAACACCCTTAGGAGAGAGCTCTGTTAAAGAAAAGAGTTTTTGTGTTTTTCTGCTAAATTCCACACAGAACACAATTGACCATTGATTAAAATGTGGGTGTGTCTGAAAGACCATTGATTAAAATGTGGGTGTGTTTGAAAGACCATTGATTAAAATGTGGGCGTGTTTGAAAGACCACTGTTAAAAATGTGTTTTGCTGTAGGCGGTGTGATGTCCGGTGATGATGCGAGTGTTCTGACTCCGGGTAGGATGAGGAAGGAGGCGGGGCTTCATTCACACAGCAAAGAACAGATCACCATCAGCACCCTGAGCCCCGGATCCAATCCAGGACATGGTGAGGGTACACACACACACACACACACACACACACACACACACTCATACATACACACGTGCACACATTCATACGCACACGTGCGCACACACAAGCACACACACACAATTTTATAGTGTATGTGTGTGTACAGTATGTTTGTGTTAACCATCAATAGGGGGCAGCAAATCTCAAAATATCAGGGAGCTAATATCATGTCATGGGTGAAAGGGAGGTGTGTGCCACTGACATCATCAACACATCCAGCCAATCAGCATTCAGCGCCGTCTCCTAGAAACTGGCTCTGTGTTTACACTCTGGCCTCCTTTCAATCCCAACACCTGTGTGTTTAATGTGATTCTGAAGGGAGAGAGAGAGACAGACTGAGGGAAAGAGAGACAAAAGGAAAGAGACCATCAGACATTTTTTTTTACTGTGTGTATACTATGTTTATATTCCTGTAAAGCTGCTTTGAGACAATATCTATTGTAAAAAGCGCTATACAAATAAAATTGAATTGAATTGAATTGAGTCATAGAGACAGATAGATAGAGAGTCAGACAGACAGATGGATTGTAGTGGATTAGAGAATTATCAGAACATGCAAGTGAGCTGTTCATCTTCACCAATCACAGAGCTTCATCCCTGTCCAATAAGAAGAGAAAGAGAGTGTGTGTGTGTGTGTGTGTGTGTGTGTGTGTGTGTGTGTGTGTGTGAGAGAGCGCACACGTGTGATTCTGTGTGTGCATTTGTG
The DNA here is from genome assembly GCA_022414735.1 of Noturus placidus. Lineage (NCBI taxonomy): Eukaryota > Metazoa > Chordata > Actinopteri > Siluriformes > Ictaluridae > Noturus > Noturus placidus. Next base: position 12,969 of record JAFFST010013201.1, on the reverse strand, counting down.
TGATTGTGTATTATCCTTAACACTTAAATTTTGCATTGCTTCACTCTACTGGAGGCAAGTATAGTGTAGCAGAGCTGTGTGTGTGTGTGATTTGTACAGTAATGTAGCTCCTCATTGGCTTGTTGAGTCAGTAGTGTCTAAAGATTTAGTGTAATCATCAGGGAGAGAGGGAGGTTTATTAGCATAACATTAGCAGGCTGTATGTGGGTTAATCTAATGGGCTTTAAGCAGCACTGAACACCGTCAATAATTTCAGTTCATACTGAGTCACTTTATACAGAGTCAGGTCATACTGGGTCAGTCTGTAGTGATTCACTTTATACTGAGTCACTTTATACTGAGTCAGCTCATACTGAGACAGGCTGTAGTGATTCACTTTATACTGAGTCACTTTATACCGAGTCAGCTCATACTGAGTCAGTCTGTAGTGATTCACTTTATACTGAGTCACTTTATACCAAGTCACGTCAGTCTTTAGTGATTCACTTTATACTGAGTCACTTTATACCGAGTCAGGTCATACTGAATCAGTCTGTAGTGATTCACTTTATACTGAGTCAGTTCATATTGAATCAGTCTGTAGTGATTCACTTTATACCGAGTCACTATATACGGGATCTATATATGGGATCGGCTGCTGTCACGACCGCTCTGTCACTTTTTTGTATAGTTTTGTTTAATTTCCATACCTTTCTTACTTTCCACCTCTTTTTCTTTTCACCATGGCTACTATTAGTTACATAAGAACTCTTGTTTTTATTGGTGTACAAAACACTCACCAGTCATCACTTTCAGTACCGGATCCATCCTGGCCGAGTGAGATCCTGAGAGCGAACAGATGACGAGACCAATACTGGCGAGCCCCGAGGGAAACGAGCTAGAGTCAGGAACAGGCTGAGAGCTCGCACACATTGCACTCCCCTGCCTAGCATCCTGTTAGCAAACATCTAGTCTCTGGAGAACAAGCTGGATGATATCAAGGCCAGGATCAATTTCCAGGGGGACATTTGGGACTGCAACGTCCTCTGATTCACTGAAACATGGCTGAACCCAGCGGTACCGGACCACACTATCCGAGTTCTACTCAGTTCACCGCATGGACAACAACAGAGTCGGGGAAGACAAAAGGAGGTGGAGTGGGTCTGATGGTGAACCGCAGCTGGTGCGAGAGTGCAAGCATTGTTCCGCTAACATGCTCCAGTACACCCAACCTGGAGCTCTTGACCAACAAATGTTGCCCTTTCTACCTTACACGGGAATTGACCTCAGTCATAGCCAGTGCCTTTTATGTTCTACCTCAGGTGGAGACAGACACTGCTTTACATGAGCTACATGATACTCTCACCATTCACCAGAAAAATCACCGGGACGCTGTGCTCATTGTAGCGGGGGACTTTAACAGAACCAACCTCAAATGCACAGTGTCAAACCTCCACCAGTACATCACCTTCCCCACCAGGGGCAAGAGATCACTTGTCCATTCCTACACCCCATTTACAAAGCACACGTTCAACCTTGTGAAAAATCTGACCACGTTACCATCTTCCACATGACTAAATACAAACAAAGGCTTAAACAGGAAGCTCCGGTTCAGAGGGAGGCCGCACGCTTGACAGACCAACCAGTGGCCACTCTGCACACTAGATGACACACTAGATGGAGGACACACTAGATGACACAGACTGGGACATGTTCCGGCATTGCTCCGACAACAGCAACATGTTTATGGAAGCAGTCCATCATCATTCCTGTCCCAAAAAACCCCAGCCTTCCTGTCTCAATGACTGTCGTCCTGTCCCCATGACATCTGTGCTGATGAAGTGCTTTGAAAGACTGATCAGAGACTCAGCTCAGACTACAGCTCAGTATTTAACATTATAACTCCCTCCAAGCTCGCCAACAACCAAGTTAGTTACAGTCAATATTTTCACTCTGAAGAGAATAACTTTGAACAAGGAGGGATTTTGGTCCACAGCTTTATATTTTCAGGTTTGTGGGTTGTGGACTTATGGGCCATGTAGACTTCACTTTTCAATTCCCTGATTTGTTTATATGTTGATTATAACAGCAGGAGCTTTTCCTTCCTTTTTCCTTTTGTTGGATGTAAAGTTTGATTTTGGTCATCTGATCATGCTAATTTGAGTGTTATTGATGCTTGGTGAACTTCAGGAGCTGTGTTTTGTGAGATGCAGTCAGGAGTGGTTTCTTTTCTGCAGCACTTCCAAACAGCTTGTTTTTGTGAAAGTGGTGTTTAACAGCTGATTTTGGTAAATGTGCACTTATATACCGCTTTTATTCAAAGCTTTACACTGTGTCTCATTCACCCATTCACACACACACTCACACCAATGGGAGCAGAGCTGCCATGCAAGGTGCTAGCTTGCCATCCGGGGCAACTTAGGGTTCAGTGTCTTGCTCAAGGACATCGAACCGCCAACCCTACGATTAGTGGATTAGTGGAGAACCCGCTCTACTGACTGAGACACAGCCGCCCTAAACTCAATAACCACAAAAATCACATTTTAGAACTGTGCAGTTCTAAAACACTGCTCTTTACACTCTTTTTCCTCTTCCCTTAGCTTCTCTATGTGTTTCATGTCTCATCCGATTCCTGACAATTTTCTAATTGTTTGAGACATGAGACATGTACTGCTATGGCCATAATGGTTATAACATCTGATGTATTTTACAGTAAATGTATTTCCTGAATTATGCCGGTCTACAAGCATCTCTCTCTTTTTGTGGGTTTTTTCCTCATGGTAATAAATGTTTTTCTGCGGTCTTTATACTTGCACTTAATATAAGTGTGTTCTGTATGGCTTTTTTGATGTTTCACTGTAGAAAAAATAAACAGAAGGCAACACAGGCATACCTCCTGGTGGCGGAGAAGAGGCTGGGATGCCTCCCTGCCACCCACTGCAACTAGACCTCATGTTAGATGTTACTACCCCAACACTTCTCCTTTTTCCTCACCCAGAGCCAACAGTTCCTTTTCTTGGCCTCTTCAGCCAGGTCTTTCAGGACCTTCTGCTGGCTTGCTCCAGTTACTTATGGGCGGCTGTGGCTCAGTCGGTAGAGCGGGTTGGTGGTTCGAATCCCGGCCCGGATGATCCAATGCCGAAGTGTCCTTGGGCAAGACACTGAACCCTAAGTTGCCCCCAATGGCAAGCTAGCACCTTGCATGCAGCTCTGCTCCCATTGGTGTGTGAGTGTGTGTGTGAATGGGTGAATGAGACACAGTGTAAAGCGCTTTGGATAAAAGTGCTATATAAGTGCGCCATTTACCATTTTACTTCCATTACCTTCAGAAGGCAAACAGTTTGTGTTCCAACAAAGCCATGGCATCCTACTTCTACCGGGTTCTTCAGCAAGCCTTCCTGCACTCAGCGATGAGATCTGAGTACTTCAGCATCTTCCTCTTGAAGGCAGCTTCTACTCCCTCCTCCCATGGGACAGTTAGCTCGATGAGGAGCACTGTCATGCGGCTGTTGGACCACATCACTATATAATGGCGGAGACTTCTTTTGGTGATCACACTAGGGAACTGTAGCGTACTGCCAAAATCGACTCTTATTCTCCTGTCCTGTGTGGAAGGAAGTACCCTTGATGGAACTCTTGGTATGGTGCTTTTGTGTCCTTCACCTTCTCTGACACACTGGTGGAGGATGACCTCTACATGCCCCTCCAGCACCTCAGCCAATAAACTCGAGACTTTTATCTTGTTGCCATCAGCCTGAAAAGATGTGCAGGAGACTTCGCTTGGACTGCTGCTGAGGAAACAGCATTCTTCCTGGCCAAACCACTGGTACAGGTTCTGAGGGCAGGGGAGAGTATATGTTGCGCTGGGAGAAGGCTGTCGAATCCTTCCACCGAGACATGTGAAGCCAGGCAACTGCATCTTTTGAGCTTCTGTTTATGCTGCGTCATGGAGTGGCATGACAAACTTGGTTGAAAGCATGAGACGCTCCCACGGACTTCCGGCCACCGATAGCTGTGGCATCCTTTTGCCAATTTTGGAGACATGCCCTGTTCCATCCAATTAATCTGAATTTGCTGTCTCATAAAACCCTTTCTGGATATGTGACCGAGATGCCAACCAATCAGCGTTCAGCTGACGCATGGCATGGCAGATATTTGCCACATTTACCCATGATTCCTGTTTGGGTCACAGTGCAAATACACGTTAACACAAAGTAATAACCAGGCTTGACTCTTGGCACTGTACAGGATGGCACAGTGAATACTGAATGTGTTCAGAACTGTAGTGCATTTGCAAATGTTGTAACCTGAGAGAGAGACAGAGGAAGAGAGACAGAGAGAGAGACAGAGAGAGAGCGAGAGACAGAGAGAGACACAGAGAGAGAGAGAGACAGAGCGAGAGACAGAGAGAGACACAGAGAGAGAGAGACAGAGCAAGACAGAAGTAAAGAAAGATAAAAGAGCAAGTTTAAGGTTAAAATTATCAATTTTTTAACAGTTCCGTTAAAATCCAACTGCTGTTGCTGTTTCTTTTCTGAACGCACATGAATGTCAGCAGAAGTGTAGTGAGTCAGAAACAGACAACAGATGGAATGGGAGGGAAACGAGGGAGCAGAAAGGAGTGAGAGTGTATGTAGAAGAGTGTGTGCAGTGTCGAGTGGCCGGCTCAGCTCGAGCACTATCTGTTTGTCTGTCTCTAGAGAAGACTCGAGTGTGTGTGCTGTGTGTAAGAAACAGTTTTGCCATTAAATTCTACTGCTGGAGTTAGACTCCACCTCTCACAATGAAGGAAGAAGGAATTGTGGGTTGTCGTCGTTTCTCCATGTGCGGCGGAATTGGATCTGTTCATCCTGAAAGACGGAAACTTACCCGCAATGCCTCATTCGGGGGCTACAACGAGATAACAAACAGCCTCACAGGTAAATTAGATAATGAACCACTTTAAAGATAACGAGGTTCCTTACAAGTAACGAGATAATAAACCGCCTCACTAGAAAAATATGAGAATAAAGAAACAGTTTTACTGTGTACTTTGTGTGTGTGTGTGTGTGTGTGTGTATGTATGTGCATCTGAATGTGTGAGTATATGTGTGTGTCAGTCTGTATGTGTGTGTGTGTGTGTGCGTGTGTGTGTCAGTCTGTATGTGTGTGTGTGTGTGTGTGTGTGTGTATGTGTGTGCGTCTGAATGTGTGAGCATATGTGTGTGTCAGTCTGTATATATGTGTGTGTGTGTGTGTGTGTGTGTGTGTGTGTGTCAGTCTGTATATGTGTGTCTGCATGTGTGGGTGTGTGGGTGTCAGTCTGTATATGTGTGTGTGTATGTATGTGTGTCTGAATGTGTGAGTATGTGTGAGTCAGTCTGTATATATGTGTGTGTGTTTGTGTGTGTGTCAGTCTGTATATGTGTTTGTGTGTGTGTGTGTGTGTGTGTGTGTGTATGTATGTGCGTCAGACTGCCCTATACGACATCATAACAACAGTATGGACCGAAGGACGGGTTCCGCAGGATTGGAAGGATGCCCTGGTTGTCCCCCTCTTTAAGAGGGGAGACCGCACTGATTGTAACAACTACAGGGGCATCTCACTCCTCAGTGTGC
>JAFFST010013148.1:11427-27877 GCA_022414735.1 Noturus placidus | reverse complement strand
TGTTTTGCAAGGAGGAATGGGCAAAAATTTCAGTCTGTCGATGTGCAAATCTGATAGAGACATACCCCAAGTGACTTACAGCTGTAATCACAGCAAAAGCTGGCGCTACAAAGTATTAACTAAAGGGGGCTGAATAATTTTGCTCGCCCAATTTTTCATTTTTTTATTTGTTGAAAAAGTTTGAAATATCCAATAAATTTCTTTCCACTTCATGATTGTGTCCCACCTGTTGTTGATTCTTCACAAAAAATTACAGTTTTATATCTTTATGTTTGAGGCCTGAAATGTGGCAAAATTTTGAACAGTTCAAGGCGGCCGAATACTTTCGCAAGGCACTGTAGATCAAAAGATGCAGGTACCCCGAATAGTGAAGGCTACAGCAGAGGGTAGAGCTTTTACTCATAGAGCTCAACAGTTATGGAACAGTCTTCCAATCAGTGTTCGGGACTCAGACACAGTCTCATTGTTTAAGTCTAGGCTTAAAACGTATTTGTTCACTCACTCTAGCCTACCTGACTAGACCTTCTATTATGCTAATTCCCAGTCAGTATAATCTTTTCTCGCCCTGTGTCCATCTGCCGAGCTACACATGATCTTATGGAGATACTAGAGATCCTGATCCTTTCTGCTCTCCGGACCTGCCTGATCCGTTTCGGATATCCTACCTCTGGATGGAGCTCTCATCTACTCCAATTCCAGACTACTGAGACTATGGCTTCTTCTAAGCCATGCAGATTTCATATAAATCAATAATGAACTCTTTCAGAATATCTGTTGTTACACAGATGAAGATGGGTTCCATTCTGAGTCTGGGTCCTCTCAAGGTTTCTTCCTCTTAACAACTTAGGGAGTTTTTCCTTGCCATTGTCGCCACTCACTGGCTTGCTCAGTTGGGATAAATTCACACCTTTAATATATGTATACCGTATTGATACTTCTGTAAAGCTGCTTTGAGACAATGTCTGTTGTAAAAAAAAAAAAAAAAAAAGCACTATACAAATAAAATTTCATTGAATTGTTTTTTTTTTTGTTTTTTTTTTAGTGGGACCATCCTCAGTAATCTGAATTATCTTTAGGCTGCACCATCATGTGTGACCATCCTCAGCAGCAGCATGTGACTTCCAATTGATGAGAACACCATCCAGAAGGAGGTCACCAGGATGGTCCGGAGAGCACAAAGGGTCAGGATCACTGGTATCTCAGGAGAAGCATGTGTAGCTTGACAGAAAGAGAGCGGGAGAGAGAGGGAAAGATAGGGAGAGATTATTAGGTATGCTTATTGTCCGTCTGGTGGGGGACTAACTGGAGCTTGTTTATGCTCCTACTGGAACATCCAGGCAGTAAGACACATCAATAATCCAACCTAGAGGTGATGAAAGCATGAACTAATTTTTCTGCACTCAGTAGTGACATTTATATTTCTTATCTTAGAAATATTTATGAGATGACAGAAGGCTATCCTAGTAATATTATCTACATGAGTGTCAAATGATAGTCTGGAGTCAATAATCACCCCAAGGTCTTTTACTAATGCACATGATTAAGCAGAATTTAATTCCATCTTTACGAATAATTTGAACCAAAGGTAGCATATATAAAGAAATAAAGCCGTGGGCCTAAAACAGAACACCAAACTCTACCCAAGTATGCATAGAGAAGTCACCATTTACATCTTCAAACTGATACCGATCAGTCAAATAAGACCTGAGACAGGAGAGGACTGTTCTCTTAATGCCAACAAAGTTTTGTAGTGTAGTCTATGATCAGTGGTATCAAAATCTGCTCTAAGGACAAGTAACACAAGCAAGGAGACATAACCCTGATCAAAGACCAGAAGTAGGTCATTTACCACTTTAACCAGCGCTATGTCTGTGCTATGGTGAGGCCTAAATTCTGACTGATACATTTCATGGATGTTATTCCTCTGTAGGTATGAGCATAGCTGCTGTGCTACAACTTTTTCTAAGATCTTGGAGATAAAGGGGAGATTTGATATTGGCCTATAGTTGGACAACAGGGGTCGAGGTCAGGTTTTTTAATCAGGGCTTTAATAACTGCTAGTTAAATGATTTTGGGTCATAGCCAGTGCTAGGGGAAGAATTGATTATTTTTAGAAGGTGTTTGTGTTATATCTTCAGTAGACAAGAAACACAAAAAGGCATATTCCTTCAGGAAACTTTAATATAAATGCTCGGAACCAACTCTCAATTTACTCTCATCTTACTTCACCACCTAACTACCACACAGAACTTATAGCCATATAGTGGTGTGTTAATTTAAGGACATCACAGTTTGTTTAATTACTTTTGGAATAATTTATTTCCTTGTCTTACAATTTCCAATAAGCCAGGAAAGCTGCCAGCATTCAAGCATGCAATTGCCAACTGTCCATGCTTGCAGCTGCTGCTGTTTGGCTTGGAGTTTACATTGGCACTCCGTGAATACCTTCCTTCTGCTTTTTTTCATGCTACTCTGAATTCTTTATTTTCTCCATCTCAACAAACTAGCTAGGAAGCTGCTTGGAACTCAGAGCAAGAGATCACTATCGAAACTATAGACACTTGCACACAGCACTGCATACGTGCACTGGCCAGACAAAACTTGAAATATATTGTGAACTGACTTTTCAATAACAACAAAGGCATTGTAATTTAACCTTTTCCCACATTATATCTAGTTTGATTAGAAGTCCTTCCTTCCACATCATAGCCTTTCTCAATATTGAAAAATACTATCACTAAAACTTCTTTATTAACTTGTGCTTTCCTTATATCAGACTCTAGGCAGATTATCTGACCACTTCTAAAACCAGTTTAATAATAACGAATACAGTAAGTCCTCTTGTTTCAAAAACATATATAGCCATTCTCTCTTCCCCTAAATTGATTTCCAGGAGATCTTAAAAAGGATGTGACTCCTCCCACTTTTGGAACATACCATTTCGAAGGGGGGGGGGGTATACTTTACACAAATGTGAAAGCAGATAAACAAACCAACAACTATATTTTCAATGCAACAAAATAAAAATAGATAAACATTTGGGGTATGCATGTAACCCTGTTCCCTGAGAAGTGAACAGAGATGTTGCGTGAACTTTACGCTGTGTGAAGCACCCTTGCATGTGACCGGTATCTGAAGTATGTGTAAAATCATGCCTATTTATAGGCCTACCATGGTCAGGTGACGTGGCATTTCATGTATCATGTAACTCTAAAATGCCTCCTGTTGACCATGTCGTTAACCTATATTTTCTGAAGCGAAGATGGGATTCACAGGCATGCCCCAATATGACAAAGCTACGCAATGTCTTGTTCCCTTCTCAGGCAACAGGGTTACATGCATAACCCTGATATTCCCTTTCAAAGGGAACTCAATGTTGCGTGAGCTTCACGTTGTGGGAATCAGTATACCCACTCAGTCATACTATGGGTATGGCTTGTCACAAAGGCTTCATCAACAGGGGCGTGGCTGGCTGAAATGGGAGCTACATAGACCCTAATTGTATAAGGAACCATCCTTGCTGAGAAATTATCCTGTACGATCTCCAGGACAGTAGCCATTGCACAGTTTACTGGATCTCACAGATGTTCCTATCGTTTAACATGATCTCTACATCCTCAGTTGAGATAACAGAATCTATAAGCTGGTGCCCCTCAGGGGCCAGACTCACAGTTTCTATGGTTCTGGCCGAAGGTGATAAATCAACCCTCTTGCTTGAGAGAATAGTACCTTGCAAAAATTAATTTCACAGGGAGTGCAGTCCAGCAGAAATATTATCTCAGAGAACCATATATGAGCTAGCCCATAAGGCCAATCTGTAATACCAAATGAATGTGTTTGGAGTAGACAACCTCACCACAGCACACACAGCTTTTAAGCATACCCCTTAGATAAAGCCTTTGAGAAGGCAACCACACTAGTGGAATGAGCCCCTATGCCCAGAGGCATAGCGAGATCATGCGCCTCATAAGCAATAGAGATTGCTTCCACTATCCAATTAGAGATGCACCGCTTTGATGCAGCACCACCTCTGCTGTCACTGCCAAGCAAACCAGCAACTGCTCGGACTTACGCCACAGGCTAGAGCGGTGTATGTAAGTACGTACAGCCCTCACTCGACACAGTAGATGCAATCTTCCTCATTCTGGTGTAAGGAATGGAGGAGGGGAGTAAGCCTGCAACACTACCAACTGGGCACCAGATGTAGGCACATAAGAATAATCCAGCCTAGGATATACTGTAGGTAGGCCTTGGATAATCCAGGGGCAAAGTCAAGGCAGAAAGGGGCAATAGATATGTCAGTTCCCACAAAAAGAAATTCCTTTAGAGTCAGAAGCTTCACAGAAGCTGAATCATAGGCCTCAAGTGAGACCACAGAAGGTCCCAGGAAGGTATGCATAGTCTGCAGATGGGCCTCAGCCGCCTGACACCATGCATAAACCTCGATTTTATAGGTTGTTGCTCCACAGACGATCCATCAATAGGGGCATAGCTGGCCAAGGTGGCCATATACAGTAGATCCAAATTGTAGAAGGAGCCAACCCTGCTGAGAAATGTTCCCATAAGAACTCCAGGACTGTAGCTATTGTGCAGTTACTGGGTCTCACTGGTGTTTTTCACACCATGATAAAAAACATTGCTACTTGAATGCATACAGATGGTGCTCTAGCATTTAACATGGTCTCTGCAACCTTGGTATAGAGACTGGAATGTATGAGCTGGTGCCCCTCAGGGGCCAGACACAGTTTCCATAGTTCTGGCTGAGGGTGATAAATCAACCCTCTTTCTTGAGACAATAGATCCCTGTGAATGAAGGAATGTTATCAAGCAGATATATTATCTTTAAAAACCAAATTCAAGCTGGCCAATCTGGTGCTACTATCGGCAGACGTAGCACAATCTTGGCGAACTCTTGCTAGAGCTTGCGGGAGCAAAGCGATTGGCGAAAAGGCATACAGATATGACTGTTTACACCATGGCATCAAGCCCTAACCTTTGTTTTGTTGTTTTTTTTTTTTGGTGCAGGAGGACTGAGGGAAAACCACAGCTGGCAGCATGTTGTCTCCTCAGAGATTAACATGTCCACTTACTCTCGGCTGAACCTCTGACATATAGATTCACCCACTTGTGGATGGAGGCTCCAATCCCCGGGTCTCAGCCCCTGCCTCAACATGATGTCTGCCCCCACATTCTGGTTGCCCAGAATGTACATTGCACTCAATGACAAATGTTTCCCTCCACCAGAGAAGAATTTGTTGAGCCTGCTTGAACAGTGGGCACAAACACAATCCTACCATGAAGAATGCTGCATACATTGCCACAACATCTGATTGTTGGACTAAAAGAAGAAGGCATTTAATTTGCATTCCAGTGCATTGGCTGAATCCTTGCGGTTTTGAGAGTCATTCTGTTGCTCTTGCATTCAAGCAATTAAAGGGCTCACACACATTTGATGTCTTTGAATGTGCAATGCATGACATTCATGCAAAGTATGAAATTAGTGAGAAAATAGTCAGAACCACAACGGGCAATGGTTCCAATTTCATTAAAGCATTTCATGTGTTTGGACCATATGAAAACAACCTTTTATTCCTTAAAAGGCAACTGGGGAAGGAACAACTCAAATCTTGTGTAGTGGTTTTGTTTAAATTTGGGAGAAAATAGGCCTTTTTGGGTGAATATACCACCACCACATGAACCCAGATGCGAAGGTAACAAACATGTTGCAAGGAGATGGTTTCCCCCTACTATTACTACCCTCATCACTAAGCTTGAGAAAACAAGAGCATCAATGAGCTTCTGCAAGCCGCTAGTTGAGTACTTCCTAGATGGTTTGAAAAACTGCTTGGGAATATGATGTCTGATCCCAAGCTAGTTGCTGCAGCCATTATTCATCCAAAGTTCAAAACATCCTTGACCATTACTTCCTCATTTTCTTTTTTTTTCTTTTTTTCTTTTTAACTTTTATACAACTTAGTCATGATGAAAAGATGATTAAAAAATTACTAACCTATAATTGTTTCTGAGGACTCAATTACATCAAGGAACATGTTCTGTCTTCAGTCTTATGTCTTCAGCCTGCTGACAACTCCTCAAGCACCTATGATGAAGAAGCTTTCTTCTCTAATTTTAAATAACTAGATGCATATCTAACATGTACAGCTGAAGGTATGACTATATTGACATATTATCCAGCCTTGTCATCTCAAGCTAAACATAGACCTGCCTGCCTCAGCAGCCTGTGAAAGGTTTTGTTAGTGCATCTGGATTGATCTTCAGCCCAAGAAGGGTAGCAATTAATTCACATAGTTTGAGAAGCACCTTCTACTCAAGACGAATAAAGATTTTTATAAGTTTGACTGCTTCAACCATAATTTCTCTGTCCTAGTGACCAGTGAGATACATTATCATTGGTGTCACAACAAATTGTTTGATGTTCTTGTTTTGCTGTCAACTAAGTCTTGCTGTTTTGCTTTTTTTGAAAGCAGTTTTGCTGTTGGGCATTTATACAGCTACAGTTATGTAGGTGGGATTTAAAGCAGCTTGGGTCATGTTATTTTTTTCTGATCAGTCTGTATTTACAGCAATTTCAATGTGTGCTTGATTCAAATGTGGATGAATGTATACATACAGACACTGCCAAAGTGTCTGTATGTATACTGCATTTGTGGGGGTTGGTAGAAGTTGATAGAAGTGTTAAATAAAAAAAATAAAGATGATTATGGCTGTCTTTTTTTGTCAATTCACTTGTTCCATTTCTATTGGGTTTGTAACATTCTAAAAGCTCTTTATTCCACACATACTACAAGCTAGTTAGTGTATTCAGTAGCTTGCTTCAGAGGAATAAAGTATTGTAAGAATTAAAAATATTACAATGTCCTGACACTAATAGTCACATTTGCCAATTTCTTTAAAAAAAAGATAAATGCCTTTGTTTAAATTCACCCATCAGATCAATTGCCATCAGATAGACTTGTAAAGGTCTGTTTAGATAACATATTTATATAACAAAAGGTACCTTGGTTTTCACGATCTTTGCATTTCTGCCTGGAGAACTGCAATGTCTGATTTTTGGGGAAAAAAAATATGTATAGTCCATGTCCTGAGGAACAGCTTTAACTAAGTTGTTGTTATTAGCTTTACCCTTGATGGTCTTACCAGACAATTTTGGAAAATCTGAAATCACAAAATATTCTCTATGTTCATTCAGCATAAACATTTGAACACTAAGACTTACAGGTAATAATGAGAGAGGAATATGTATTAATTAAGTACAGTGTCATGTGTGATAAAAGTAATCAATCATCCTGTGCTGCATGAACTTGGGCATGAATTGGGCTATGAACTCTCTAGACACTGCACACAACATAGTCTGTCCCCATTGACCTGAGAATGTGCAAGCCTGGCTCAGGATTGGTAGTTGTTTTCCCAATATAGGATATCCTTTTGTAATATAGCCTCCATCAACATCCATTTTCATTCATTCAGTCTGAGTCCACATCTTACTACACCTTAAGATACCTAATTTGGCTTATATATCCTGTCAGCCTGTCACAACCAAACATTAGATTGGAAAAAAAAGTAGAATATACATATACAAATAGTTACCAGGATCCCTCTCAATTCTGTTGGAAATTCTATTTTCAGACACATTTATATACAGTGGGCTTATTTTTTTTACCAAGTGGTATCCAGAGGATTAAGGGCTGTGGACACCTCAGCTGACTTAATACAATATGACATTGTTATGAGCAGCATGTTCGCACTCCTCTGGTAATGCAATTTGATGCATTTTTCAAAATGAAAAAGTGATGCTTGCCTTAAAGCATATGTGCACTGTCTTTATGAAGCAATGCATCATCTCTCAGTTTATTTGATTACCACTGATTACTATTGATTTGATTATGTGCAAGTAATCATATTATATATATATATATATATATATATATATATATATATATATATATATATATATATATATAAAGCACAATAACCCCACGGACATGCGTATGTGTCAGTAAATTGTACTCATATTAGTATTTCTGGGAAGTTCTGGAAAATTCAGAGCTGTAACAAAGTATTTGCCCCATCTGGATGTAACCAGGTGAAAAATAAGACAACATTCCAATTGTGAAACTGGTTATTAAAGCCCTTTATTAAGTGTATTGTCCATGCAGTGTGCACAGATGTCCTTCTCATCTAGTGATAAAATGTTACTCTGGCCCGTTAAAAAGCAGGAATGTGAGGCACCGTTCTGCCCAGGTGTATCGCATCCTCCATTGGCCCTCTGTGTGAGTGGGTGCGATGCATCAGAGTGAGTTTTATTCACTTTAATTCATTTTAGAAGAGTTTATGCCCACAAAAATGTGTATTTCCTAAAATGAGTGAAATAATGTTTTAGTAACTTCATGTTTTCAAGATGTTGAGGGAAAGTTTTGTATTTTGTCTTTTACTGAACACTGAGAGAAATGAGTTCATTATGCTGTGTGTCAGGGTGTTCCATTATGATGACGAGCAGTAAGTTTAAATCATTTAATTAGTTTCCAAAAGTGGCACTAGATTGTTTATTCACTAATGTGAGTGATAAATAGCCAAAATGTTTGCAGTGTTTAAAATGTATTAGTTATAACCAAGAATGTAATGGGTAATTGCATATTTCATTTTAATTGACACTTTCTCGAAGGGAAGCAGCCTTACATGGTCTTTCATGTATACAAATGTTATATTTGTATGTGCATGTTGTTTTCTAGGATAGGAGGCTGCTACCATTTTCTATGTCAGTGGTTCCCAAACTGGGGTATGGAGGTTACGGAGGAGGTACGGTAGCAAAATGCTGAGATTTACTGTTCATTTAATTCTGCCTCTCACAGTCAAAAAATAAACTTGTGCCCCCTCGAATGTACAAATTGCAATGTTATAAAGGTAAAATACATGACATCCAATCAAATTATCCTATATTTTGTGGTAAAAACTGCATCCACTCAACAGTCATGCATCAGTACACATCTTACAACATGTCATTTATCGCCAGCACACAGCTATGTGATGAAGCAAAGTAATAGCTTGTAACATTAAAATGGAGAAGTGGCTACATTGACCTCGGCTTGCAACCACAGCAAGCACCTCTACTTCCAGCACCACTGATCCTTGTCCTCTGATCCCTCTAACAGCGCATCCATATCAAACATAAATGTACCTACGGCTACTAGCCCAGTTCACGCTGATACAGACAGCGATGTATCCAAAGTTGAAACGCCACCACTTCTTCACCAGCAAGTCACAGAAAATCCATCAAAGAGGAGCTAATTTGATGAGAAATATATTTCTTTGGGCTTTACATATTCAATTCAATTCAATTTTATTTGTATAGCGCTTTTTACAACAGATATTGTCTCAAAGCAGCTTTACAGGAATATAAACACAGTACACACACAGTAAAAGCGAGAAATTATCCCAACTGTGCAAGCCACTGAGTGGCGACAATGGCAAGGAAAAACTCCCTAAGGTGTTTAAGAGGAAGAAACCTTGAGAGGAACCAGACTCATAAGGGAACCCATCCTCATCTGGGTAACAACAGATATTCATATGTTGGTAGTGAAGAAAATCCCCAGCCACAGTGTGTTATATGTGCAAAACTACTCTCTCATAACTTCAGGAAACCAGCATTTCTGCGCAGACATTTAGAAACAAAGCATGCTACTTTGAAAAATAAACCTCAAGAGTTTATTGAAAGACATTTAGGTCAACTCAGAAGTAGTAAGGCCCTTATAACAGCATTAGAAAACCTAAATAAGAAGGGTCTGGAAGCATCTTAGGGTCTGAAAGCATGGTGAGTTACAGAGTGGTTAAGACGGGCAAAACCCATACTATTGTGGAGGACGTAATTATTCCTGCTGCAGCTGATATAGCTGGTATAATGCTTGGGGAAAAGGCCAGAAAAACATTACAGAGGATGCCATCATCAGACAACTTTGATTTAGGTTGCATCGCTGATATGGCAAAAAACATTTTAGAACAACTATTGCTTTTCATAGAAGCCATTCATGATTGATGAATCAACTGATGTAGCTGGTTTAGCGTACCTTCTGGGATATGTCTGGTACATATACAGTGGCTCAATTCTGGAAGTATTGCAGAAGATGTACTTTCCTGCAGACCGCTGGAAGCCAGGGCAAATGGGAGTACATTTTTAATGTCTTGGATATATTTGTAATGTTACATGGACTTTTATGGACAAAATGTTTGGCATCTGTACTGATGGAGTGAAAGGCATGACAGGGAAGTATAGTGCAGTGGTAAAATAGTTGCAGTTGCACCCTGTGTGGCTTGGGTCCACTGCAGCATCCATATAGAGCTGTTACTCCATACTCCTTGCATGCTGTTACTCCATACTGACATGCGATGGTTGTCCAGGGGAAAAGTACTAACACGACTCTTTGAATTGAGGGACGAACTTAAAGTTTTTTTTTTAATTATTATTTTTTTTTTATTGACCATTGTGCCACTGCTTGAATTGTATCACCGCTTGCATGATGAAGAGTGGCTCACAATACTGGCCTATATGGGTGATGTTTTCCCGTCTGAATGAGCTGAACCTAAGATTACAAGGAATCTCCACAACAATATTCAATGTGCAGGACAAAACTGAGGCCATGATGTGGAAGTTAACACTCTGGTCTAAATGCATTAATTCATTTCAGAAATGAAAACAAAATCTAAGATTCATGGGATTCAGCTGGACTAGATGCAACCAGGCCTGATTCCAGCAAACCCTGTTCAATCAAATCAACACTTAAATAGAACTTTTTCAACAGCATGAAGTTGGTTTAAAGGTCTAATCCAGCAACACACTTTGCCAAAATTGGAAAAATAAATAAATAAATAAATAAATAAATAAAAAAACAATTCTAGAAATTATGTGGAAGAATGTGATTGAAACACATCAATCTGGGAAGGGTTACAAATCTGGGAAGGGTTATTATTCAATAATAATAGTATTCCTGTCTAACTGGGGCGGCTGTGGCTCAGTCGGTAGAGCGGGTTGTCCACTAGTCCACTAATCGTAGGGTTGGTGGTTCGAATCCCGGCCCGGGTGATCCCATGCCGAAGTGTCCTTGGGCAAGACACTCAACCCTAATTTGCCCCCGATGGCAAGCTAGCACCTTGCATGCAGCTCTGCTACCATTGGTGTGTGTGTGTGTCTCATTTGTAAGTCGCTTTGGATAAAAGCGTCTGCTAAATGAATAAATGTAAATGTACAAAGCAATTTCATAGGCTCTGGGACTCCAAAGAACCACAGTGAGAGCCATGGCATCCATATCTCAATATCATAGGAGCTACAGTCTTGCTTACTCTCTTGCATCAATAAAGGTCAATAAAATTCATGACTTCACTATCAGAACGCCACTGGGCAAAAATGGCATCCATGGAAGTGTGGCAAGGTGAAAACCACTGCTAACCCAGAAGAACATTAAGGTATGTCAGAATGTTGCCAACACACCTTGATGATCCTCAAAACGTTTGTGAGAATGTTCTGTGGATTGATGAGTTGAAGGTGGAAAGTGAACAGAGTTCCAATTTCATCTGGTGTAAACCAAACATAGAATTCCACAAAAACATCATACCTACAGTCAAGCATGATGGTGGCAATGTGACGGTGTGGTATGCTTTGCTGCTGCAAAGCCTGGGCAACTTGCAATAATTAAGGGAAACATGAATTCTGCTCTCTACCAGAAAATCTTAAAGGAGAATGTCCGGTCTTCAGTCAGTTAGTTGAAACTCAATCACAACAGGATTATCCAAAGCGTGGTGTAACCCAGCGAAGGTTATACAATTACATAATTATTCTGGAAATTATTTAATTTGACATGTAGGGCAATTATTACAATTACTTTATTATTATTATTCTCTCTTTTTGTATTTTGGTTTAATTGTAGTTTTTTTTTTTGTTATTATGGTCTTGACGCTGTTGATTTGAGATTTGAGCCAATAGGAAGGCAAGGGGGAGCGGAAGTCCCGCCTCCGTGTAATATTTCTTTCGGCAGATGCCTGCTTTTTTTTTTTTTTTTTTTCCTTTTTCAATTGAGCCACGTAGCTGTCGCAACATAGCAGAACTGTCTGTTGTATTTTTTTATATATCAAACTGGAACTTTGCATTGAAGCTTCCCAGTATATACTGCTTCATAATCTTTTTATTTTGTGTAGCAAAAACGGATTTTGTGAACAGGTTTTTTTTTTTTTTTTTGTGTGGGTGTGGATGAACAGTCTACTGCAGAGGATTGACACCAGACAGAAGAGACACCAGCTGAGCTCCTGGAAACCCCTCTTCCTTGCAACAATTGGACATTAGATTTCCGTAATCAGGGAATGGTGAGCCACCCAAACAATTTCATGCAGAAGATTTGAACACCTCCCTCAAGATACCCACCTATGCGGCAGGACTGATGCAATTTGTGGGTAGGATTTGAAACAGAAAAAAAAAACACATTTGTTTTCATTAAAACCAGAAAACTGTTAATTCATTTGATTCATTTCCATTTTATTATTACTCTCTATTTTACTGTTAATCAATAGTTCATAAGTACAGCCCACAACTTAACTGTACCTACCTTGTCCACTGGTCTCAATCTATTTAGCATTTATCAATACACCTCCCTCCGAATCTAGTACTGGTCCTATAAATATGTGGTTAACTAGTATCATGCCTGTTACATAAAAAATGCCAAGCCAGCCAGGAGGTGTGTGGCATAAATTTGCATATTCGTAATCTTAGAATTATTAAATTAATCAAACTTCAATCAAATTTAAACGTTTGTGAGACCAGGTTAGAGTACTAGATTGACGTCTGGCAGAGTAAATATAGATTGGTATTCAAGTAATTGTATATGCTTGTCCAACAGTTCTGAGGTAAAATGGATATAGTACAGTTAGATTGTGTAAAGGTACCCAATTCTTTGATAATAAGTGGGCTTACCAACCCTACAGTAGATGATGAGCTCTATGATGTCTTGAAAGTTCATGGGTCCATAGCGAGGGTAATTCCCATTTCCAACCCTCACTCTGAATTTCATGAGCAGACAATAGTTGAGTATGAGTATGGGTCAGCCATTGAATCAATAGGTAACCAATTACCTTTTAGACATCACAATTCAGAGAATCCATTCATTACTTACCACATTATAGCCCTGAGTAGTGTGTACTCTTCAAAAGTGAGTACAACTTCTTACCTTAGTGTAATGAGGGGGATTACTATACAAAGTGGAAGGTCTTTCAATGAAGTGTTGCAGGAGGAACTTTCTGAAATTTCAAAATCACTGAGCCCTGTTTCTGAAGAAGAGGTAACAACAAATGACAATGATGAAGAAAGTGGAAGTGAAGATGTGGGCCACAGCCCAGTGAAAACACACAGTAATCTGAAGGTGAGAGACATTGATAACATTATCTCTAATACAAGCCCTGTTGTCACATCTAAGCCAGCCATGCCAACTAGAGACAAGTCACTGCAGCACAGTGTTAAAACTCCATTCAAAATAAGCCCCATAGATGTGATTCCCACTGAGGTTCAGAGGGTCATTGTGGAACACATCGTAAAAAGTGAGGCAAATACAGCACAAGCTCCGGTATCATCGGAGATTAGAACCTTCTCCAGGAAACATCCATGTCCAAGTGGCGAGACAGATTATGATACATGGCAAACAAATGTTGAGCTCTTTTTAGAAGACCCATCTATGTCTGATCTACACACAGCTAGGCGAATTATGGAAAGTCTTTTACCCACAGGTGCAGACATTATCAAACCATTGGGACCAAAGCTGTCCCAAGAAACTATATTGAGCTACTAGATTCAGCTTTTGGCATAGTTGAACACGGAGATGAATTGTTTGCGAAGTTTATGAATACTCTCCAGAACACAGGTGAGAAACCTTCCAACTATCTTCTTAGGCTGCAATCAACATTGAGCAAGGCTGTCTGTAGAGGTGGCGTTTCTCAATCTGAGACAGATCGTCACCTTCTTAGGCAGTTTTGCCGAGGCTGCTGGGATGATGTGCTTATTACTGACCTTGGTCTTCAGTAAAAGAAAGAGAACCCACCTACCTTCAAATAATTGCTGCTCTTGCTCCGCACAGAGGAGGACAAAGATGTCAAAGTTAAAGCGCATGAAACAACATCTAGGGCCTTCAAAGCAGAAAGAGAAGCCCAGCACCCATTCCGCCTATGCTTTCTAACAAGATGTTAGCATTGTAGGTAAGCAGCGACCAACCAAAGATGAACTGTGTGATGCAGACTTGAGGAGGCAAATTGCTGAGCTTAAGGTCCAACTTCAATTCATTTCAATTCAATTTTATTTGTATAGCTCTTTTTACAATAGACATTGTCTCAGAGCAGCTTTACAGAAATATAAACACAGTATACACAGTAAAAGTGATAAATTATCCCAAACTGAGCAAGACACTGAGTGGCGACAATGGCAAGGAAAAACTCCCTAAGATGTTTTAAGAGGAAGAAACCTTGAGAGGAACCAGACTCAGAAGGGAACCCATCCTCATCTGGGTAACAACAGACATTCTTAAAGAGACAATTATTGGTTTAAATGTAATCTGTTTGGCTTTGAAAAGCCTTTGTCCCAGCAGTCTGGATTTGGAGTAGATGAGAGCTCCATCCAGAAGTAGGACATTCAAAACCGATCATGCAGGTCCGGAGAGCAGAAAGGACCAGGATCTCCAACATCTCCATAAACTCATGTGTAGCTAGGCAGAAAGAACTGGCAACCCTCATGTCTCCAAAACAGAAGAGAGCCAAACCAGTTAAAGCTAAGTCAATCTGCAAGAACACTCCTCAGTCTACATCATCATAGCCAGTTATTACTTCATGACAAGGTACAGACCTAACCCATAAATCCAAGCCCAGTGTGGGGAAGATGGGCATATTGCCGCTTCTTGTAATAATGTCCCAAATGCCCCCAAACGGCTACAAGTAAAAAAAAAAAGAGTTAAAGTAAAAGCAGCACCAATGGGAGTCACAGAACAAATCAACTGACCCTGTTTCTTTAAATGCCTAAGAGTTCCTTTTGTGGGACAGACAGGAACTTGTGAAACTCAAAGACTTCCCAAAAAGCGACATCAAGCAGCAGTGCATTCTCACTCCACTGAATGTTCAAGTACCATATCCAAGAGGCTGGTGGGCACAAAGTGTACAGCGCAGGTGAGAATATCTGAGAACAATTTTAATTGTCTTTTAGACACTGGATCACAAATGACCACCCTACAAGGGATACATTGACCAAAGGATTTTGTTGGTGTTGAAAATTAAGTGACGATTCTAGCCTTGGTCTTTCCAGATCTTCGTGCTGATATTCAATCCCAAGTCCTAGTAGGCACGAATACCCTTGATGCGTTTTACAAAGTATACTCCAGCATTGAATTGCCTAAGCATTGTCCTTCCCACAATGGGTACAGTGCTGTGTTGAACATCCTTGAGATAAGGCCTAAGCAGAACACTGGTTGTCCTCTGGGCTTAGTGAAACTACATGGCAAGGAGGCTATGGTTGTTCAAGGTGGTCAGAGAATTACCCTTAGTGGGTCGGCCATCGTTGACCCATTCAGTACTGAAAAGAGTGTGATCATGGAACCACCATCTGTGTCCTCCCTGCCAAGTGGTATCTTCCTGCTCAGTTGTTTGCTCCACCTTTCAACTAGACCGCCTTACCGACTACCTGCTTCACTGAACAATGAAATGGACCATGATGTTATCATTCCACCTAATTGCATTATTTCTGAGTTAAATGCAGTATATAGCATCATCCCTCAGGAATGTGAAGAATGCTCTGTAGATTGTCATGGTGAGTCAGAATCAGCTCAGAAATCCAACCTTAACTTTGATTTTGGTGACTCCCCATTATCTCCAGAGTGGAAGGAGATAATTTTTAAGAAGCTGAATGCGATGCCTGAGGTGTTCACCCAGCATGATCTTGATTTTGGTCGGACATCCAAAGTGAAACATCATATTATGCTCTCTGACGAGAGCCCATTTAAACTCAGACCACGTGCCATCCATCCACAAGACATCGCAGCAGTGCACAGACATCTTCAAGAGCTGAGAGATGCCGGGGTAATCAGAGAATCAGAGTCCCCTTTCTCATCACCAATAGTCGTTGTGCAGAAGAAGAACGGTGATGTGAGATTCTGCATAGACTATTGCAAGCTGAATCTCCAGACTGTGAAGGACTCTTACAGTATGCATTACCTAACTTGGAAGAATGCTTTTGAGCACTGACTGGCTCACGGTGGTTTTCAGTCCATGACTTGAAGTCTGAGTACTACCAAATAGAGATGGAGGAGTGCAACAAGTACAAGACTGAGACAAGTACGGCTGCTTCTGAGGCATACAAATTTCATATAAATTAATAATGAACTCTTTCAGAATATCTGTTTTTACCCAGATGAGGATGGGT
>JAFFST010012840.1:0-15118 GCA_022414735.1 Noturus placidus | reverse complement strand
GACCTTAACTGAGGCAAGTGAGGCCTGCAGTTCTTTGGACGTTGTTGTGGGGTCTTTTGTGACCTCTTGGATGAGTCTTTCTCAATTGTTCCTGAATTTCTTTGGGTCTCGGCATGATGTGTAGCTTTTAAGGATCTTCTGGTGGACCTTACTGTGTCAAGCAGCTCCTATTTAAGTGATGCCTTGATTGTGAACAGGTTTGGCAATAATCAGGCCTGGGTGTGGCTAGAGAAATTGAACTCAGGTGTGGACAACCACAGTTATAGTAAAGGAGGCAATCACTTTTTCACACAGGGCCATGATGGTTTGGATTTTTTTTCACCTTTAATAATAAACACCTTCATTTATAAATTGCATTTTGTGTTTACTTGTGTTGTCCTTGACTATTGTTTAAATTGGTTTGATGTTCCGAAACACTTAAGTGTGACAAACATGCAAAGGAACAGGAAATGAGGAAGGGGGCAAACACTTTTTCACACCACTGTATGCTAGGGATCATTTGTTCTTGATCTCAACAGCTGCACGTGAGTAATGTGCTTTAATTTTTCTCAAAATTAGTAAAAAAATATCATAAAACTAATATATGCACCATTCAAGAAATATGTAATCCACACGTTCTTTGTGGTGAAATAAGTGTCGAAACGAAGAATAAATGGCACTGTGTGTGCAGATCAATCAAAGAACTCTTGTGTACACACAAGGAATCGTGAGAGAAACCAATACTCATAAACCAAATTCTAACTAAAGACCAACTAAAACTGAAATAATAGATCACTTTTAGATTTCATCAGAAAAATAGATGGGATCATTTCTGCCCATTTTCTGTAGAATATGCCATTAGCCAATCATGTGTGTATGTGAGCTCATGTATGTGGAAGAGGGCAGACAGCACTTTCCTCTGAACCTGTAACCCCACTCTGTTATGCAGCATGAGCAGCATTTTGAAGAGATGTGACGTGAAAAGAAGTTTATAATAGAAGTTCTCGTGTCTCAGAGGAAGCAGGTGTAAGTATTCACCCTCCCCGGGGGGTAGCTGCTGTATGAGTATGATATGAGACAGCTGATTGGTGGATAGGAACTGACTGAATTGGTGGAAATGCATTTTCTATCCGTGATTTTTTTTCATGTTTAAAAGTGAATGTGTGAATTTAAAGTCAGTGTCTAGACGATAGTGATACCTCCATCTCAGATGCTTCTTTTCCAGAAAAAGCTGGTAACCTTGGACGTTTGAGCTCAGAAAGTCCACTTAGAGCAGAATACGACTCTGAATACCTGGAACTTTCCTCACATGTATATAAATACTGAGATAACTCTTGGACTAAAGTCTCCGACTCTGAACAGTCATATATAAACTGAACTTGCGCAGAAGAACATGATGTATGTGGAAACTCTCAGAAAGTTGGTGGTTTGCTCATTTTCTCCGTTTCTCATTTCCCTCCCTCATTTCCCTGAGTAGGAGCTCCAGATCTCCGGTGTTGTGGTTTTGCTGTGGTTCTGAGTTTCTATCCATCATCACTGACATAAACACACAATAAAGCAGGAGTTTAAAATAACACCCCATTTTACTGCTATAAAATCTAAAGAAATGGTGTGGATAAGTG
The DNA here is from genome assembly GCA_022414735.1 of Noturus placidus. Taxonomy (NCBI): domain Eukaryota; kingdom Metazoa; phylum Chordata; class Actinopteri; order Siluriformes; family Ictaluridae; genus Noturus; species Noturus placidus. The sequence goes on along the minus strand of JAFFST010012840.1, from coordinate 13,517 downwards.
TTCCAGCCTCCAAGACAGAACCCAAGCTCTTCACCGTAGTGTTCTAATCGATAGTGCGATGGATCTCCTCCTCTGGAGCGAAACCCCTGATTTAAGACATAGCACTGACATGAAAACCCTCGTATTTTTAATTTCCGTCCTTTTTTTTTACAAACTCATTTTCTTTCAGTGTGGAAACTGCACTGCACTTCAGTATCACCTGCAGTGAGACTTCCTTTATATCTCTCATTCTCTGAGGAGGCAAAATACACACACGCACACACACACACACACACACACACACACACAATCATTTCACATCTGATTGCTTTGTAGAGAAGGTGTGTGTGTGAGGTGTAAAATAGATTATAGATTTCTTTTGTTACACACACACATACACACACACACACACACACACACACACACACACACACTGACCTTCCCTGCTTCCTTTTCTCTTTCTCCCAATACAGATTTTCCCATTTTCTCGTGTTTTTGATCACTTCACTCAGGATTTTCTCTCTACACTCACAATAAACCCTGTTGCTGTTTTTTTATTGCAGTCGCATGAAAAATCTAACAATGAAAGTAAAACGTTCACTTTTCTGCCTCTGATCCGATCACTGCCCAAATCAGATCAAAATCAGACCATACATGCGCTTATAAACACGGCGATATAAAGTGCAGAAAAATCTGCATAATTTCTACATCAACAATATAATTTACATTCTGTTCTAATGTTAAAGTAGCATTAAACCTTTAATCATTAAATATCCATCCATCCATCCATCTTCAACCACTTACTCCTTCTCATAAACATAATTCATTTTGAATAAAAGGAGAGTAACTAAACTCTGTAGGCTGCCTTTCTTGTGCTAGTAAACAAGCTAATATCCAAACTAGCATTAAAGTAAACATGCTAATCTGCAAACTAGCATCAAAGCAAACACGCTAATCTTCAAACTATCATCAAAGTAAACACCCTAATCTACAAACTAGAATTAAAGTAAATATGCTAATCTAACCCTAACCCTAACCCTAATTTAACTAGAATTAAAGTAAATATGCTATGGCACCCTGTCCAGGGTGTACCCCGCCTTGTGCCCGATGCTTCCTTGGATAGGCTCCAGGTTCCCCGTGACCCTGAAAAGGAGTAAGCGGTTGAAGATGGATGGATGGATGGATGCTAATCTACAAACTAGCATTAAAGTAAATATGCTTATCTACAAACTAGTATCAAAGTAAACACGCTAATCTTCAAACTAGCATCAAAGTAAACACGCTAATCTTCAAACTAGCATCAAAGTAAACACGCAAATTTTTAAACTAGCATTAAAGTAAACATGCTAATCTACAAACTAGCATTAAAATAAACATGCTTATCTACAAACTAGTATTAAACACACTAATCTACAAACTATCATCAAAGTAAACACGCTAATCTACAAACTAGCATCAAAGTAAACACGCTAATCTTCAAACTAGCATCAAAGTAAACACGCTAATCTTCAAACTAGCATCAAAGTAAACACGCAAATTTTTAAACTAGCATTAAAGTAAACATGCTAATCTACAAACTAGCATTAAAATAAACATGCTTATCTACAAACTAGTATTAAACACACTAATCTACAAACTAGCATCAAAGTAAACACGCTAATCTACAAACTAGAATTAAAGTAAATATGCTAATCTACAAACTAGCATTAAAGTAAACATGCTTATCTACAAACTAGCATTAAACATGCTAATCTACAAACTAGTATCAAAGTAAACATGCTAATCTACAAACTAGAATCAAAGTAAACACTCTAATCTACAAATTAGCAGTAAAATAAACACGCTATCTACAAACCAGCATTAAAGTAAACACGCTAATCTGCTAACTAACATCAACATAAACATGCTAATCTACAAACTACAGTAGCATCAAAGTAAACACGCTAATCTACAAACTAGCATCATAGTAAAAACTCTAATCAAAGCATTTTTATTGTTCATATAGCTGTGTATGCTTATTTGTTATTATTTTTTTATTCTTCCTCTTAAACTTGTAGCTATTAAAGCTGTTGTTGAAATGTGACTCATTCTCGTTTCCTCTCTCGGAGTGTGGATGTAAAAATTTCCTTCGGTTGCACTGACAATAAACGAGTGCGTTGTACAGATTGTCTCGGCCCTTCTGGAGGAGCGTGGTGAGCGGACGACACGTTCCTTTTCTCCAACGATTAGAAAATTAATTGCTTCTTTAATTAAAGATAAAGCCGGTGGCTCTGTCAAGGCCACTCATGTGAGACTGAAGTCCCTCTTTGTGTTCTTCTTCTTCTACAAAGTCCTCGTTTATTCATCTTCAATGAGAGACGTGGTGATTTTCTAAACCAGGACACTGAGAGATTCCAGATTAAACACAGCACAAGTGACTTCATCGCTTTTATCTCTGCTTTACAATGACTTTATTCTCCTCAGAGTCAGCAAAATAATTACTAATTTTAAGGGTGAATGAGAATAAATTACATTAATCTGCATATGATTTTAGCATTATTTACAATAATGCTAATTTGTGTGTTAGAATGCAAGTTTGTGAATAGCCTGTTTATTATAATGCTAGTTTGTGGCAAATCATTAGCAGCAAAAAATGCAAAAGATTTATTTGTCATCCTGTAGGACAATGATGATTGTGCACAAAACATCACAGAAAGCTCGACTCAAGCTTCAATATCATCATCCATGGAGGCGATGTCTCCATTTCTCAAGAAGAAAGCACACATCCTGGAGGTTCTTCGTAAGCTGGAGGAATCGGATCCACTTAAGTTTCATCCATCCGCTTGCTATAATCATCATCATCATCATCCTCATCCTCAAATGCAGTTACCAGGAGATGTGACTAGTATGGTGAACCCGTGTCCATATCAACACCAGTGTAGACAGTCCAGTTCAGATTCAGATCTTCACGAACACACTCATGGTAATGCTGAGAGACAACAGGACAGTCATGCGTCTTTAAACTCTGGAGGTTGTCCATCATGTCTTATCCTGCAGCAGAGATCAAGCTTGGAGCTTCTTAAGGGTAATCAAGGACTCTGTGTGCCATCAGGTTCTGGCAAAGATTATACAAAAGGACAAATGTGGTCAGAAGAATGTGGTGCTTCAGGACAGAGTACAGAAAAAAATCTAAGCATAGACAAAACCAATGAGCCTAGCTCAGAAGATCCAAAGAAAGACTGCAAAACTAGCCAATCAAGCAAAATATCACCTACAATGTCAAAAGGTACCAATAAATATCACCATGATAAGAAATCTGAAACTATTCCATCACCAAAAGGGGGGAAACTGAAGGAGACTCTCACATCCTCTGAGAAACAAGAGCATGAGATCTGCAATGGAGAATTCTCAATTCCTATAGAGACTACAGTCTCCAAGAAAGCATCAATTGGATCGTATTCTTCAGCCTCATTGCCTGAGAGAAGTACTGCAGCATTTTCACAGCAGCAGGTCGCAGAAAGAAAGTCGACGCAAAGTCCAGCGTGCTTGTTTGGTGAATCCAAACCTTCAGCGTCAACACTCCTGAAGTTGCTCAAGATACCTTCAGCATCTGAGAACATGGCATCAACCAATGCATTTCGTTTGAGTACTCAACTGACACGAAACTCTAAAATCCCATGCAGGAATAAATATGAAATGCACACACGGAATGCAACCGCAACAGAACGAACTTCCTGCTCTAAAACAGATCCGTACCCTGGCACCCATTCAGCCCCGACATCTCCACCAAATCCTGAGGAAACATCATCCATTCCTATCAAAGATCCAGGGTTTAGTAGCCACTCTGCCCCTAAACTGAGCAAGGTTTCTAAAGCAGGTGCTCAGGTACCTCATTATGAAAATGTTGTTGGTCCATCCACGTCGAATTCCACTACAGCTACCAAAGACACCACAGAACTTCCTGAAAAGCAAAAAATTAACATGAAAGATGAAAAGGTCCTCAATCCACTTTCCTCAGAATCATCAACGAGCACAAGTGACTCATCTTCCTCCTCATCAGATCAGGACACAGACACAGAAAGTCCAGTTTGGCAAAGACCTCAGAACCATTTCAGCCTCCCAAGCTCATCAACTTCTATAAATAAGGCCCAGAGGATGAGCTACCCAAGTATGAAAGATGGATATCATGAAAGAGGACCTCCGGTTTCATCTCCGAAAGGCGGATCTTCTGTTGCATCTCAGGTCGTGGTTAAAAGAAGAGACAGACAGCCATCTGTGCAAGACAGAAGAGAAATCAGCAGCAGCTACAGTGAGACGAGTTATCACCCATTCAAAGAACGTTTGGCAGTTCTTGGAAGACTGCAGTATGTTGAAGATATGCATCAACCTGGAGTAAAAAGGGGAGCACAAAGTAATGTTAGCAGACCTGTTGCATCCACTGGGAAAGGAGAAAGAAGCAAAACAGCAGAAAGACAAATCGAGAGAATCGCATTGGAACATCGAAAACACACAGGTTCACTCGAAGGAAAATCACATCCTAAAAATAGCTTTGGCAATTATGCCAAAGTACACGCATCAGCAGCAGCAGCAGCAGATAGGAAGTACATCACAAAGCCAGATGGTCAAAAGACCAGAACAGGAATGCCATCAACAGCCTCATGTGAAACCCTTGTAGTAATGCGAAGCTATGGGAAGTGTCCCAATCCCCTGAACAAAACAGTACCAAGTCCCCAAAGCAGCCCTACCAGAGGACAATCCAAGTCTCCATCCAAGGCTGGAAATGCTTCTTCTTATCCTCGAGGAATGAAACCAGTTCAGGAAGAACGTCTGAATCTTCAGAAGCATCAGTCACCCAAACTCACAGCTGGGAAGAAAAAGACTTTTACACATGTAGACACCTTACCACCTCCCCTCCCATCAAAATCTGCACCTGACTCGGCCAATTCTGTTCAAGAGAAGAAACTTTCTGTCTCCATCGAGCAGAAGGTCATGCAAGGAATCCAGGAAAACATGCTTAAACTGCAGGAACAAGATCGAGGACAAGCTGTGGAAACAAAACAGAAAGCATCTAACGGGATTGCAAGTTGGTTTGGGTTGAAGAAAAGCAAGCTTCCTGCCCTTAGTCGCAAACCAGAAATGTCCAAAATCAAATCGAATACGTCTTCATCGTCCACGTTCTCAGGAACCAAAGACATCTCAGGGGCCAAAGGAGGGTCCAGGAAGGTAGTGGAAAGTTTAAATATCTCAAAGCTGATGGAAAAGGCGGAGGATTTACGGAAGGCTTTGGAGGATGAAAGGGTGTACGTGAAGGGAGTCGGAATTCCGCTTGATCGTTCAGCGAGAGGACGCTCGTGTGAAGTTATCATGGACCAAACACAAGGTCAATTATCGCTGATGTACACAGGTGTGACGGGTGACAGCTTTATGCAGCAGCTGCTGAACAGGTAAAGAAGTGAAAAATAGAAAACAGGAAGGTGCTGATAATCAGGTATACCATATACAGTGATATTTTCTTAACATGATACCAAACAATCCAAACACATCTGTCACAGTATTTATTGTGGATTCATCTGAAGGAGCATTGTCTGATCTCTGAAAAAACAATACCAAAATTATGTTCACATAATTTATAAATACTGTGATAATATCAGAATGATTATGTCATAATATATTAATTTATTATTGGCACATGCCTTCTGGACTACTATTAATGACTCGTTTCTGATGTTATTACAGTATCTCACAAAAGTGAGTACACCCCTCACATTTTTGTAAATATTTGATTATATATTTTAATGTGACAACACTGAAGAAATGACACTTTGCTACAATGTAAAGTAGTGAGTGTACAGCTTGTGTAACAGTGTAAATTTGCTGTCCCCTCAAAATAACTCAACACACAGACATTGATGTTAAAACCGCTGGCAACAAAAGTGAGTACACCCCTAAATGAAAATGTACAAATTGGACCCAAAGTGTCAATATTTTGTGTGGCCATCATTATTTTCCAGCACTGCTTTAACCCTCTTGGGCATGGAGTTCACCAGAGCGTCACAGATTGTCACTGGAGTCCTCTTCCACTCCTCCATGACGACATCACGGAGCTGGTGGATGAGAGAACTTGTGCTCCTCCAGCTTCCGTTTGAGGATGCTCCACAGATTCTCAATAGGATTTAGGTCTGGAGACATGCTTGGCCAGTCCATCACCTTCACGCTCAGCTTCTTTAGCAAGGTAAAAGTCATTATCATGCTGGAATACTGCCCTGCGGCCCAGTCTCCGAAGGGAGGGGATCATTCTCTTCTTCAGTATGTCATAGTACATGTTGGCATTCATGGTTCCCTCAATGAACTGTAGCTCCCCAGTGCCCGCAGCACTCATGCAGCCCCAGACCATGACACTCCCACCACCATGCTTGACTGTACGCAAGACACACTTGTCTTTGTACTCCTCACCTGGTGCTTCCACACACGCTTGATACCATCTGAACCAAATAAGTTTATCTTGATCTCATCAGATCACAGGACATGGTTCCAGTAATCCTGTTTGCGGGCTTTCTTGTGCATCAGCTGCAGAAGAGGCTTCCTTCTGGGATGAAAGCCATGCAGACCAATTTGACGCAGTGTGCGGCGTATGGTCTGAGCACTGACTGGCTGACCCCTGACCCCTTCAATCTCTGCAGCAATGCTGCAGCACTCATACGTTTATTTCCCAAAGATATGGATATGACGCTGAGCAGGTGCACTCAACTTCTTTGGTCGACCATGGCAAGGCCTGTTCAGTGTCAGGGTTTTGGCAATCTTCTTATAGCCTAGGCCATCTTTATGTAGAGCACCAATTCTTTTTTGCAGATCCTCAGAGAGTTTTTTGCCGTGAGGTGCCATGTTGAACTTCCAGTGACCAATATGAGGAAGTGTGAGAGCGATGACACAAAATTTAACACACCTGCTCCCCATTCACACCTGACACCTTGTAACACTAACAAGTCAAATGAAAATGGCTAATTGGGCCCAATTTGGACATTTTCACTTAGGGGTTTACTCACTTTTGTTGCCAGCGGTTTAGACATTAATGGCTGTGTGTTGAGTTATTGTTATATAGTGAGTTATAAGCTGTACACTCACTACTTTACATTGTAGCAAAGTGTCATTTCTTCAGTGTTGTCTCATGAAAAGATATAATCAAATATTTACAAAAATGTGAAGGGTGTACTCACTTTTGTGAGATACTGTAACTAATTCATGTTATACATACGTTCCTGCTTAACAGAGATTTCCTAACATACGTTTTTTGTTAAATTAACATGCGTTATTTCCTAACAGGGTGGATGACAGTGGAGCGTCCAGTTTTGGCATCATGCACAGGCGACTTTCCTTCGACTCTAAAAGGTCACGTTCTGTTTTTGGCCATCAGCAAAGCTGCGTCCGTCAAACCAGGAGCGGGGAGGAGATCAAAGTAAATACTGATTGAGATTTCCTGAATGAGTTTGGATTGTAACTGTAATTCCATTTAAGAGGAGATACACAAAGTCCCGTATTTGTCCCAAACTCTGTCTGCCAACAGAACAAAATAAATTATTGTACACTGCTTTGTGCTAAAAATCGCATTAGAGATATTTCACACTAAAGCCCTTGTTAAATCTTGATCTTAATCCAAAAATAAGTTTTCAGTTATCTCTTTAATGCACCTAGAGAATGGAGTTACTGAAACAATTAGCTATTCATAAACTACCCTGAGCTGTACTGTTCTTCAGCCTGTTAAACAAAGACATTAATGTTAGCCCTGAGTTCATATAGTCAATTTTGGTTCAGTGCTGCAGCCGATGTTGGTATGAGCCCTAGTCAGTCAACAAAGTTCACACTGCTAAATCGCCTGATACACTAACACTTTTATTTATTCTTAATTTAATGTACTTTAAAGTCTCTTCATCTGATACTACCCTGTAATTTGCAGTTTGCTGTAAATTCTCTCAGGCTTTTTACATAACTGAGCTTTCTTACTTGTTTAAGTCTAAACTGTGGTTGCAAAGAGAATTCTTTATTATGTGCATGGACAAGGCACCTAACCTTGAGATGCTGAGACATGTCTTACTTCGTCTGAATGTTTATTACTCACTGGCGTGTTTTCGTTTTATATGAAAGCACAGACGGATGGCTTTACTAATGAACTGAGACTGCTTTGGGCGTAATTCGCGTTACTGCTCAGCCTCATAAGCTCTGTTTGGGAAATTGCATTTGGGAGTTGACTGACATTGTGAATGTTGTTTGCTATGAGTCACTGTAATTATTTAAGCAGCTGAAAACATGGTGTCATATGAACGATGTGTGGATGTCAAATTGTTTAATGCCTGCTAATGTCCTGAGAGTCCTCCGTCATATTAACGCTAACCGTCTGATCGACAGTAAAAAGGCTAACAGGCTGCTGGAGACTACTGTAAATAGACTTAAAAATGAGCGTACTAGAATTACACCAAACTTCTGACAAAATATTTACAAAATATACACTGAATATGCTGAAATATCCAGAATGTGTGCTGCATCCTGCTGTTCTTTTTATTCATATATTCAATATATATATTCAATATTCATATATTTATTCATATATTCATATTCATATATTCATATATATGGGGCGGCTGTGGCTCAGTGGGTAGAGCGGGTTGTCCACTAATCCACGAATCGTGGGGTTGGCGGTTCGAATCCCGGCCCGGGTGATCCCATGCCGAAGTGTCCTTGGGCAAGACACTGAACCCTAAGTTGCCCCCAATGGCAAGCTAGCACCTTGCATGGAAGCTCTGCTACCATTGGTGTGTGAGTGTGCTCTCATTTGTAAGTCGCTTTGGATAAAAGCGTCTGCTAAGTGAATAAATGAAATGAAATGAAATATATTTCTGTGGACTTCTGATTTAAATTTTATCCAGTACTTGAGAAAAACAATTCTGCCCACAGCAAACTGAAGTTTTTAAAGCAAGCTGAGGACTAAATTAAAAAAATATAAAGGATTTAAAGGATTAAATAGCATTTTCATTTGTTGTAAACACTTTATTTTTAGCCATTTATAAAATAATCAATGAAAATGCAATCTTTGCTAGGGCTGTACTATTCTTCCTCCGTCCATCCAGTGGCCAATCAGCATAGATAGAGATGTTGTACCACATGACACATACACCTGAACTGGTGGTTCAACAGAAAAAAAGTTAGAAATTACATCAGAAAGATGTGATTGAATATTAAAATGACCAAAGAGTCAGAAGGAACACATTTGTGATAAACAATTGTTTAATATTTTGTGCAGAATTCTTCAATTGTGAAAAATCCACATTTCATTAAGAATCGTCCTAATCAGCCTCCGCATGCAAAAACACCCATCTGTCTAGTATAATTAACTCATAAATTACATAAATCAACTTACAAATCAGAAACTATGGAGTAAAAATTGACGCAAGGATGAGTGAGCTTCAAATTCTGAAAAGGCGGAGCTTGAATATTCTAGTTTCCGACTGAGAGGACTGATTTGGGCGTCTTATCCGATGCACCTTTTCGAGTCAGACATGGTCTTTTCCCATGTTTCAAGTACAATGGAGCATGTGTGATGTCCTGAAAGTTTGTAAGGACGCTTGGCCATCATGCTTAGTGTATATTGATGTAGCTCTCTAAATATTTGTTGTTTACACCTCTATCTCTACCTCCTCTCTTACTCTCACTGTATTTTTATCCTGTCTCACTCTGTCAGTGTTCAGAAATGACCCGAAGCGATGATGTGATGTCTGATGATAGCCTGGCTGAGTCCGTCAGCTCGCAGCACTTTAAAGGTGAGAACAGAATTCCGAATCCTCAATCCGGATTTTTACCAGATGCTTCGTCCTATTACTAGCATCCATTACTTACTAGAACCCTTTTAAAGTTCTGTCCCAAACTCCAGAACACGATGTGTTTCATAATAACCACTAAAAAACTAGCATGCTAATATCTATCTGTATTCTCTGCAGAATATATACACACATTTACACTGTCCTTGTACATGTTATTTTGTAAAAGAACGAACCTTTAGAACAGTTCTTGTATGGAACAGAGCGTTTGGGACACAGCCCAAGCCACACTGGAGCTCGGCCGCAGGATAACAGAACTATAACCTTTAACTCAACATTTATCTTTAGTTTCTGACACAAATTGTAATTGGCTCTCGGTCTGATGGATTTTTCCCCTCAGGCTGTGAACGACACTACGCTGGTTTTGTCACTTAATTTTGTTTTATGTCACTTAATGCCCACCTCAGGAGACCAATATGTGCACAAGGCCAGTAAGTGTTGGAGCTAAAGTGCAGGTCATTTATTAAAGAGCCACAGTGTGAGAGGAAACTCCACGCTTCCTGGTTCAGATACTAACACTACATTAACACTAACGTACCACTCCGCATCTTACAGGAATGTCCTTCTGTGTTAATAACCACATCTGTTCAATATTGTGATATTCAGCTCACACAGTGTTGTCATCGTACACCACAGCCAGGAAAATCCCAGTCTCTGATTGGCCGGCACGTTTGCGGTATTGTTTCGGTTCTAAAACGACGCTCCTGTTTACCGTGTTGTGGTGTAACCATGACAACAAGCATGAATAATGGTTTACATTAGATAAATTTGTAGTCTTTTTTTTTCAAGAACAGGTTCAGATGGATAGTATATCTAAATAGAATATTGTGCTAATAATGAAAGTGTGATAAAGCTAGGCGAATCTCCTGAATTGGAAATATATAGTTGTTTAATTTTCTGTTTGTAAAATTACTTTTTTTTGAATGTAAATGAAAAATATTAATTCGCAAATAGGAACGATTTACGACTAATATTTGACTAAATACAAAATAAAATATATATTTTTAAAAACTTTAAATTATGCCTAAATCAGTTTAAAATTCTGTAAATAAATTATACAGTGTATCTCTCCCATTCCCCTCAGGCTCCATGCGCACTCTAGACAGTGGGATTGGGACGTTCCCGCTTCCTGACTACGCCAACAACGCTGCCGGAAAACTAAACCCTAAACTCCAAAGCTCTGTTTCTCACCAAGCGGCGATGAAACCTCGAAAAGCACGAACCCTAGAAGGAGGACTAGCATCTTTAGACGAAGTGAACACTTCTGTACTCTACACTTCTCCACTAGAGGCCAAGAGAACAAGTGTGCATCTGTCCAGCACCATCCATGAAGGTGTTTACACAACACATTCATTTAAACAGGAAGCTCATGACAGCTTCACTCAATCGAGTCAGGCACCATTCACATGCAAACCTTCTATTGCTTTTCCTTACTGATATTTCATCTTTATTTGAAATGCTTCCCTTACAGACATTGATGTCTATGGAGCTCATTTTCAAGCCCCGCCCACTGCAAACTGTGCATTTCCCAAACCAAGAGGATCAGAAGGACAGACGGAACCACCGAGCCAGCAAACTCCATCAAAGCGGGTGAGAATACGTGTGAAAACACACTCAAACACTCCACTGTCTCCAGGTCAAACATTTCACTGTCTTCACGTCAAATATTCTACTGTCTCCAGCTCAAACACTCCACTGTCTCCAGCTCAAACACTCCACTGTGTCCAGCTCAAACACTCAAACACTCCACTGTCTTCAGCTCAAATACTCCACTGTCTCCAGCTCAAACACTCCACTGTGTCCAGCTCAAACACTCAAACACTCCACTGTCTTCAGCTCAAATACTCCACTGTCTCCAGCTCAAACACTCCACTGTCTTCAGCTCAAACACTCCACTGTCTCCAGGTCAAACATTTTACTGTCTTCACGTCAAATATTCCACTGTCTCCAGGTCAAACACTCCACTGTCTCCAGCTCAAACACTCCACTGTCTCCAGGTCAAACATTCCACTGTCTCCAGCTCAAACACTCCACTGTCTTCAGGTCAAATATTCCACTGTCTCCAGCTCAAACACTCCACTGTCTTCAGCTCAAACACTCCACTGTCTCCAGGTCAAACACTCAAACACTCCACTGTCTCCAGGTCAAACACTGCACTGTCTCCAGCTCAAACACTCCACTGTCTCCAGCTCAAACTCTCCACTGTCTCCAGCTCAAACATTCTACTGTCTCCAGCTCAAACATTCCACTTTCTCCAGGTCAAACACTCAAACACTCCACTGTGTCCAGCTCAAACATTCCCCTGTCTCCAGCTCAAACATTCCACTGTCTTCAGCTCAAACACTCCACTGTCTCCAGGTCAAACATTTCACTGTCTTCACGTCAAATATTTCACTGTTTCCAGGTCAAACACTCCACTGTCTCCAGGTCAAACACTCCACTGTCTTCAGGTCAAATAGTCCACTGTCTCCAGCTCAAACACTCCACTGTCTCCAGGTCAAACACTCAAACACTCCACTGTCTTCAGCTCAAACATTCCACTCTCTTCAGCTCAAACATTCCACTGTCTCCAGCTCAAACATTCCACTGTCTCAAGCTCAAACACTCCACTCTCTCCAGCTAAAACACTCAATTACTCCACTGTCTCCAGCTTAAACACTGCACTGCCTCCAGCTCAAACACTCCACTCTCTCCAGCTCAAACACTCCACTCTCTCCAGCTCAAACACTCCACTGTCTCCAGCTCAAACATTCAATTACTCCAGGTCAACCACTCAAACACTCCACTGTGTCCAGGTCAAACATTCCACGGTCTCCAACTCAAACATTCCACTGTCTTCAGGTCAAATATTCCACTGTCTCCACCTCAAACATTCCACTGTCTCCAGCTCAATCATTCCACTGTCTCCAGGTCAAACACTCCACTGTCTCCAGCTCAAACACTCCACTGTCTTCAGGTCAAACACTCCACTGTCTTCAGCTCAAACATTCCACTGTCTCCAGCTCAAACACTCCACTGTCTCCAGCTCAAACACTCCACTGTCTTCAGCTCAAACATTCCACTGTCTCCAGCTCAAACACTCCACTGTCTTTCAGCTCAAACACTCAAACACTCCACTGTCTTCAGGTCAAACACTCCACTGTCTCCAGGTCAAACATTTCACTGTCTTCACGTCAAATATTCCACTGTCTCCAGGTCAAACACTCCACTGTCTCCAGCTCAAACACTCAAACACTCCACTGTCTTCAGCTCAAACACTCCACTGTCTCCAGCTCAAACACTCCACTGTCTCCAGCTCAAACACTCCACTGTCTCCAGGTCAAACATTTCACTGTCTTCACGTCAAATATTCCACTGTCTCCAGGTCAAACACTCCACTGTCTCCAGCTCAAACACTCCACTGTCTCCAGCTCAAACACTCCACTGTCTTCAGCTCAAACATTCCACTGTCTCCAGCTCAAACACTCCACTGTCTCCAGGTCAAACACTCCACTGTCTCCAGCTCAAACACTCCACTGTCTCCAGGTCAAACATTTCACTGTCTTCACATCAAATATTCCACTGTCTTCAGCTCAAACACTCCACTGTCTTCAGCTCGAACACTCCACTGTCTCCAGCTCAAACACTCCACTGTCTCCAGGTCAAACACTCAAACACTCCACTGTGTCCAGCTCAAACATTCCCCTGTCTCCA
>JAFFST010012816.1:52734-78255 GCA_022414735.1 Noturus placidus | reverse complement strand
TCGTATGGACAGAGTCTCCCACCTCAGCTGTAGATCTCTGCAGGTCATCCAGAGTGATCATGGGTCTCTTGGCTGCATCTCTGATCAGTCTTCTCCTTGTATGAGCTGAAAGTTTAGAGGGACGACCGGTCTTGGTAGATTTGCAGTGGTCTGATACTCCTTCCATTTCAATATTATCACTTGCACAGTGCTCCTTGGGATGTTTAAAGCTTGGGAATTCTTTCTGTATCCAAATCCGGCTTTAAACTTCTCCACAACAGTATCTTGGACCTGCCTGGTGTGTTCCTTGTTCTTCATGATGCTCTCTGTGCTTTAAACGGACCTCTGAGACTATCACAGAGCAGGTGCATTTATACGGAGACTTGATTACACACAGATGGATTCTATTTATCAACATTAGACATTTAGGTCAACATTGGATCATTCAGAGATCCTCACTGAACTTCCGGAGAGAGTTTGCTGCACTGAAAGTAAAGGGGCTGAATAATTTTGCACGCCCAATTTTGTAGTTTTTTATTTGTTGAAAAAGTTTGAAATATCCAATAAATTTCGTTCCACTTCATGATTGTGTCCCACCTGTTGTTGATTCATTCACAAAAAATTACAGTTTTATATCTTTATGTTTGAGGCCTGAAACGTGGCAAAAGGTCGAACAGTTCAAGGGGGCCGAATACTTTCGCAAGGCACTGTATACATACACACACACACACACACATATACACTACACTTTTTTCAGTGTTATCTCTGATTTCATGTAACAGACATTGTTCATTTTAGCTATTGTTTGTAGTGCATTAAAAAATTCATTTATTTGTCCTGTTGCGCTGGAAAATATATCTGTGTGGATCAGTTCAGTTATGTGGCAGCTATTAATTGTGGCCTTTATGTAGCCTGCAGAAGATGATATGTATGAAAAGTTGTTGTTTATGTGTGTCTGGGTGCGTTTGTGTGGGTGTGTGTGTGTGTGTATGCGCAGGCAGCAGTTTGAATGCTATCTACAGATACTACAGCAGCAGTGGACTGACTCCTAAAATGCGCTGGAGTGTGATTGACAGGTGGCCCACACACCCTTTGCTCATCGAGGTGAGACGGAGTTTCAGCATCCTGCAACTGATCTTGAAGCAGACACACTTTCATCACGTATATATGCCGTCACACCCTGCATTTAAAACTCAGAACAAAGAAGTGTGAGGGTGGAACAACATTGATCAGGGATTGGTGGATGGGAACGATGGTAATGAGTGATTGATTGATGGAAACGATGGTGATGAGTGATTGGTGATTGGGAACGATGGTGATGAGTGATTGGTCGACGGGAACAATGGTGATGAGGGTTTGATAAAATCTTACATCATATCATGATGTTTTAAGTAATTTAGACGATAATGGCTTATGTACAAATCTCAACTCGGAGAATACAGCAGACCACCCTCTCCCCGGGGTGGGTAATAACTCATTTTGTATCTCTCTCTCTTTCTCTCTCTCTTTCTCTCTCTGTAGTGTTTTGCTCAGCATGTGCTTAAGGAGCTGGAGAAGTTTCCTCCTGAGAAGAGAGACGATGTGGTCATTCTGTTCTCTGCCCACTCGCTCCCCATGTCTGTGCGTGTGTATGCGTGTGTGTGTGTTTGTAAAGTAGATTAACTTAAATAAGTAGCCGTAAACAGATAAATATACAGTAAACTAAATATACAAATCAAAATATCTGAATCGAATCCACCTCGAGTCTCTGCGTGTGCGTGCGTGTGCGTGTGTGTGTGCGTGTAGGTGGTGAACAGAGGAGACCCGTATCCTCAGGAGGTAGGAGCTACAGTGCAGAGGGTGATGGAGAGGTTAGCTTACTGTAACCCATATCGTCTCGTCTGGCAATCGAAGGTAAGACCTGGTGTTCTACCTCTTTTATTTCATTCATAGATCATATTTCTATTCGTGGAAAGCTTTGCCAAGAATTAGTACTTCAGCATGAAATACACCATCACTAATAATAGTTAAGGTGTCCATGTTGAATGCAGAGTGTGTATGTTTGTGTGTGTGTGTGTAGGTGGGCCCAATGCCATGGCTCGGTCCACAGACAGATGACGTGATAAAAGGTTTGTGTAAAAGAGGGAAGAAGAACTTGCTGTTGGTTCCTATCGCCTTCACCAGTGACCACATCGAGACTCTACACGAGCTCGACATCGAGTACTCCCAGATCCTCGCAGAAGAGGTGTGTGTGTTATTGATAACCCAAGTCTAACCGGTGGTCTTGACCTGATCCGGATCAGTCCGGTTTGGAGAAAGAGACAGAAAAATGAAGAAGACGGGAAGGAAAGTGATACATTATGAGAAGGCAAAAAACCAGAGAGAGAGAGAGAGTGTGTGTGTGTGTGTGTGTTGGGACTCCTCGTTGGCTGCCATGGCGTTGGTTAGACTGGCCCATCTGGAGCCATAGGATACACACACACACACACACACACACTCCCACTCCCACAAACCGCAAATCTATCAGGGTGGTTCTTTCACACACACTCTGCCCATTGATCTGTCTATCTCTGTTCACCACACTCCTGTAGACAGCCTGAGAAACATGCTTTTTTATTATCTGTGTGTGTCTGTGTTTTTGTGTGTGTGAGATACACCAGGGCATATCTAATAACAGCTAGGCGGGATCTTTTCATAAACAGCCCCAGACTTGTGTGAGATATGAGTTGATCGTTATGAGTGAACGTGTTGTGTTCTCAAAATCCAACATGAAACACACTATTATGCCTAAAACGTGTGTGTGTGTGTGTGTGTGTGTGTGTGTGTTTTCCAGTGTGGGGTCGAAAACATCAGAAGAGCAGAGTCTCTCAATGGAAACCCTTTGTTTTTTAAGGTAAGGCGTTGAACAACATAATTGAATAAATGCAGAGTCTGTGCTTTTAAAGCACTCACGTGTTTTAAGTTCACCTAGAAATCATTTCACCGATTCAACAAATTCTACATGCAGGAAGATTTTTATTGAATAACATAACAGCATCTGAGAATTGAAGCCAAAGTATCTCTGGTGCCCCCTAGTGACTCATCGTGGTGCAAGATTTCATTTGTTCATGTTTATCCTGATGTGGATCACAGTGGATCCCCGGGGATCTATCCCATTCGGGGAAAGCTGTCACTACATGTTGCGGTATGCTTTTCCAAACTACTGTGATATCTGTTAGCGTTATTTATATATAAATTTTATGTTCAAATCTGGTACATTTGAGCGGCTGTGACTCAGGTGGTAGAGTGGGTTGTGCACTAATTGTAAGGTTGGCGGTTCAATTCCCGGCCCACATGACTCCACATGAATCTACATGACTCGCATGCCGAAGTGTCCTTGGGCAAGACGCTGAAGCCCAAGTTGCTCCCGAAGGCAAGCTAGCGCCTTGCGTAGCAGCCCTGCTACCATCAGTGTGTGTGTGTGTGTGTGTGTGTGAATGGGTGAATGAGACACAGTGCAAAGAACCGCTTTTGTAGAACCGCTTTTGTAGAAGGTTAAAGGATTCTGCCTTCAGAATTATTCCATCAAGACAATCAGCAGAGCTACAGCAAGCTTTATTTACTGAGAATCGTCTAGCTACAACAAGCTAGGTTAGTTAGCTGATACTTTCTAGAACTGACAAAAGCATTATGGTTTTTTATGAAATCAAAATAGAAGTTTTGTAACTTTTAATATGAATATGTTTGCCTAAACGTTATCCATAATCTAGTGCGCTCCTAAAACGATGACAAAATTTGTTATTGTTTAGAAGATATACGCGTTCTCTCTACCACTGATACTGATCAACAGTTTTGATGACATCATTTTGTACTCCCAATTACAAAAACGTGTCCCGCCCCCAACAGTTCCTGGGTTCGAGGTAAATGCTTTTGGCAGGTTAAAAAAGGAGGAGGAGCCACCTTATGTCCTGCCTTGAATTCCTGTTTCAGTTGAAAAGATGTCGTATAACGCTGCACTTTTCAAGGCGCTTCACGGGGACTTGAAGTGCAAAATCAAAAACGGTCAAAGGAGAGCAAACGTTCTGTTGAATTCTGTTTATTATATCTGTCGGTCTTGTCCCCCCCCACTGTCTCTCTGGAAGTGTGTAAGCGGTAGGTTATAAACAGCTCACGACGGCCTGCTGGGTTTATTAAAAACCTGTGAAATCGATCTCGCATCCTTACAGCTTGCCGCTCGGAACGGCTACACACACAACCATTCGTGCGTCTCCGACAGCGACGACAACAATGATTGCAATGTGTAACGAAAACCACTTTGTGACGACTCTGAGATGATCGGTAGCGCTATCTATCACTTTTTGAGATCTAAAAGCCGTAAATGGAGAGATTTGAGAATGCAGGAGGAGCGAAGTTAAAGAAAAAGCCATTTGTACGAACAATAAATCAAATATGGATTTTATATATATAATATATATATATATAATATATATATAACGATATAAATTGTATGTGGGTTTTTTTTCCCTAATCACTATTAGTTTCAGTTAAACAAGGCTTTAATTATGTGATTGTGAGTTTCTCGAACAGAGAGAACTTTCTGCCGGTGCTGATTTTATTCCCGACCGCACGTGGACGTGATGCAACTGACAGCTTGAACAAGAAAATCTCAAAAGAAGCGGTTTTCATTTTAAATTTCGATTTGCAACGAGTCAGGGCTGAAAATTTTTGCACCATTTGCATCAGTTCTGTTACAGATTAGCAAGTTACGCATTAACAGGAACACGGCTAAACGCTAATGCTAGCGAAGAACAGACTAAAACTCAAAATGGCTTCCGCCGTTTCATGACACGCCAACCCACGGTCGATCGTTTTCTTCCGAGTCAGTGTCCTGAAATGTTTTATTCCTCTTACACCGCAGCAGCGTGCTTATGATCACAGGGTTTTCATCTGTTAAAGAACAACACGTGGTACTTTTTATCTGTTTAGAATT
Organism: Noturus placidus; assembly: GCA_022414735.1. Taxonomy (NCBI): domain Eukaryota; kingdom Metazoa; phylum Chordata; class Actinopteri; order Siluriformes; family Ictaluridae; genus Noturus; species Noturus placidus. Next base: position 73,328 of record JAFFST010012816.1, on the reverse strand, counting down.
GCATCAAGGCCATCGTATCAACAATTATACGGAATGTTGTTTTTTTTTCTTCTTCGTTCGATAATCAAACTAAGATGGTTTTTAAAAATCCATTCATTATTCCTTTTAAATTGTACGATTGTGTGTCTGCGATACGAGTCCTCATTGTTACTGTATCAGCAGCTTCTGACCAATCAGAATTGAGAATTTTACAGAGATGTGGATACAAGCAATCGTGGAGTATCTATTTAGTGAATAAAAAAAGTGGTGTGAAATTGGAATAATGGGACATTTTTTCGTTATCTCCCCCCTCTCTCTCTCTTTCCACTCTCTCTCTCTCCCTCTCGTTCTCTCTCTCTCGTTCTCTCACTCCCCCCCCTCTCTCTTTCCCTTCTCTCTCACTCTCTCTTCCCCGTCTCCCTCCTGTTCTCTCACTCTCTCTCTTTCCTCTCTCTCTTCTCCCTCTCGTTCTCTCACTCTCTCTCTCTTTCTTCCCACTCTCTCTCCCCCTCTCGTTCTCACACTCTCTCTCTCTCTCCCCCCTCTCCCTCTCGTTTTATCACTCTCTCTCTCCCTCTCCCCCCCTCTCTCTCTCGTTCTTCCCATCTCCCTCTCCCCCTCACTCTCTCTCTGTCTCTCTCTCTGTCTCTCTCTCTCTCTGTCTCTCTCTATCAATCAGGCATTAGCTGATTTGGTTCAGACGCATCTGAAGTCCGACGAGCCGTGTTCTCGGCAGCTCACCCTGCGATGCCCTCTGTGCGTGAACCCCACTTGCGGGAAAACCAAGGCCTTCTTTGCCAGCCAGAAACTCTGATCTGTTCACGTCTTTCCTGTGATCCTTCGTGCCAGGGAGGAGCATCTCACGGGACCTGCCAAAAACAAAATAGCAACAAACAGAAACCTTACGTACCCTGAAGCCCAATTCTGGAGTGAGGGCGGGTGTATCGTTCAGTTCTGGGTTTAGATCTGCGCTTTAACACGTTCGTCATTTCTCCACCATGCCGCTGTTCCGCTGTAGTGACCAATCTTAAAAAGCTCATTGCACATAAGTGTCTCTTTATTATTATTATTATTATTATTATTAATACCTTATGTTAAAGTATTGGTGCCCTTGGCTTCATCTGGTTTTGTCTTCGTGCAACTCAGATGAAACCGATCGTATTTGTGTGGTTTCCTGGGAAACCACGACACGCGTAAATATGAAGTGATATCTAAGCAAGTGAAAATATCTTGAATATGGGAAGATTTATCTAATATCTTAATTCTGAGCTTATTACTAATTAAATCTAATCTACGCTATTTGTAGCTCCACCCACTCATATCACGTATCCATATTCGGTACTTTTGGTATCTTATCAAGGAGGGAACCAGAACAAATGTGGGACTGAGTAACTTGTCCACCTTTAACGCACATACGAGTGCCAAATAGGAGCACTGACAAACTATGTGCTTAATGTGCTTTAACTGAGGAATAACTCCCTCCAAGTCATGCTCTTACAGGAAAACAATCAGCGGATTTACCGTTGATTTATTGTCCTCTAACCACAATATCCCGGTGTCTCTTACACCACAGTGAAGTTCCAACACGAACAGTTTTTTTTTTTAATTACTCGCCGAATGACACGTCGTACGGTTTATCCGTTTATAGTTGCATTTTATATTGTCGAACGTCCACGAAAGAAGTTCCTGATATCACTTATGTTATAGCAAATATACTTAAGTAAACAGTTGCTCCTTCCTTAGGCTCTGGTGAAGAAACAAAAACGAAAACAACGCAGTTGGCAAGAAACAAAAAAATAAAGCAAAAAAAAAAGCTAACAAAAACATTTCTAGCTGTTACTTTAGAAACTACCGTATTAGGATGAGCTTTTGTAATGTATAGGCGTGTGATTTGTAGCTGCACAGAGCTGCTTTTGTAGACAATGACTGGACACCTTCTGATCAATCAGGAGCCAGATTTCAACAGCGTTGTGGTTATAAGCTGGTTATAAGCTTCGGTGCAAGCTTTGGATTAAAAAAAGGTGTATAAATAGTAGCAATGTCACCGATTTTATTTTTACCCCCACAAGACGATGCCTAAAAAAGTCAAACATTTAATTTAATACTAAATGGTCTGTTTTTGTCTGTCCAGTCCTCTGCTGTTTGCTCTTCATCTTTCTGTCCCTCCAGCATGTCCAAGCTACTGTTGATTAGGCCAAGAGAAATTGGTTGTCCTGGACCCAATCACCCCTCAGAGGTGTGTGTGTATGTATGTGTGTGTGTGTGTGTGTGTGTGTGTGTGCGTGTGTGTGGGGGAGAGAGAGAGAGCGCGCGAGAAGGATGCTCTGGGAGACGGCGGGAGCCTCCTGGTAATTGAAAAGCGAGGACGCTGGCTCTGCCGAGCAGCATGACCTCTAATTGAGAGGGGAGCGATTGATTTCTCCAGCGTGAGAGAAACAGAGGGAGTGAAGAATAGGGGGATGGTGCAGCGTTCAGGGAGCGAGAGGTGTGAAAAATGAAAGCGTGAGCGTTTTCTCAAGAGGTGCCAAAGACAAAGTAAAAGGAGAACCAGGATAGACGGCGCTGGAGACGGAGAGAGGGGATGTGTGTGTGTGTGAGAGAGAGAGAGCGAGAGAGCAAGGATGTTTGGGCTTGCTAGAACAATACCCAAAACACACCTATTCATAGTTCACTAATTCACACAATCTTTCTTCATATAGGACCCATTTAATACTATATGATTATCATTATTTCCTTGAAATAGAAGTGTTGCTGAAGTGCACATACACACAAAAGGCATCTACACTGTACGCCCTTCATACTGACCACTAAATGTGATAAAAAATAAAATTGTGCTCATAATTATTAGAATTTTTCCATTTTTTTTAATATTAGAGTCTCAATGCGCTTGCTATGATTTTGGATTGTGTGAGATGTATATCTAAAGTTGTTTTCTCTGTACTGAAATCTGTTAAGGAAAAAGAAAAAATGAATTAAAATGAATCATTTGAAAAATTCAATAAAAATGGTTGTTTACTATAGATGGTGTATCATCACTTTTTCTTTTACAATACTGATACCGAAACCTCGAGCATCAGCTTTTATTTTGTTAACTACTATGCTTTAAAATGATTTTTAAAATCACTGAAACCATTTATAAAAAGACAAGAAAGAAAACGTAGCTAAAAACACGACACAAATTCTCATTCATGTCGCAATTATTATATATATTTATATATATATATAATTTTTTTTTAATAAATCGAATATAAACACCAGTTAAAAAAAAAAAACTTTTCCAAATCCAGTTCCTGTCTTTTGATGTTCACAAGGTTTTGTTTTAAATAAAAAATAAGACTATAACACTTGCAAGAAAAAATGACTAAGTGAAAATATCTTCAATATGGGCCCATTTATTTCATATTATTTTGATTTATTATGAGTGTATTATAAATCAATTATAAGATTATTCGGCTCATTTCAAGCTTCAAATGTTCATTCTTTTAACAGCTCATTTAGGTTTTTTTTTCTAGAAATAAATAAATAGAGTAGCAGTATTTTTTTTTAAGCTTGAAATTAGTAACATTTAATAATCACATGTTTGGTTTGTTGCAACCTTCGAACAAGAAATACTAGATCAGTTTTTCTATATTCGAGATATTTTCATTTGTTCATTTGTTTTCAAATTCAGCCATTTTGTATCTGGTTTAATGGTTCTGAAGACACACACACACACACACTTTGATGGTGCATGTTGTTTGGATCTCAGAGAGCCTCTTTCTGCATCTCTCTCTCTCTCTCTCTCTCTCTCAGTGCTGAATCTACACAGATATATCATATTCTGCAATTACACAGAGATTGGATAAAAATGGATTTTTCTTCAACACTTCAGAGCCGCTTTCTCACCCGCTTTATATAGAAACGCATGAAGACCCCCAAAGAAACCTGGTCTAATTTAACACCGCGTCTATTAATGCAACCCGAGGGAGTGTAGGTGAGCTGTGGTATCTGGCACCGAGACGAGACGTTCCCAGCAGATCCTTTAAGCCCTGTAAGTTGCAAGGTGGGGGCTCCGTGGATCGGACTTGTTTGTCCAGAACGTCTCAGACGCTCAATTGGATTGAGATCTGGGGAATTCGGAGGCCGAGTCAACACCTTGAACTCTTTGTCATGTTCTTAAAACCATTCCTGAACAATTTCTGCAGTGTGTCAGGGAGCATTATCCTGCTGAAAGAGGCCACTGCTATTAGAGAACACCGTTACCATGATGGGATGTACTCGATCTGCAGCAGTGTGTAGGGAGGTGGGACATGTCAAAGTAACATCCATGTTAATGTCAGGATCCAAGGTTTCCCAGAAGAACATTGCTCAGAGCATCACACTGTGTCCGCCAGCTCGCCTTCTTTCCATAGTGCATTCTGGTGACATCTCTTCTCCAGGTAAGCGACACACACACACGTACTCGGCCTCCACATGATGTAAAAGAAAACCTGATTCATTAGACCAGGCCACCTTCTTCCATTGCTCCATGGTCCAATTCTGATGCTTAAGTGTCCATTGTAGGAGATTTCAGCAGTGGACAGGGGTCAACATGGATGCTCTTCATCTACGCAGCTCCATACATGACAAGCTGTGATGCTCTGTGTGTTCTGACTATTTTCTATAAGAGTCCATTGATCCTCTATAACTATACTGTTTTTACTGCATCTCATACACGTTCTTGCACCATTGACCCTCTATAATAATACTGTTTTTACTGCATACATGGTTATGGACGAGCATGTACAACCTGTCTTTATGTTATTGTATGTCGCACTGTGTGTCTTGTGCTACTGGCCCTTGAATTTCCCCTCGGGATAAATAAAGTAAGCATCCATCCGTCCATCCATCCAATCTAATCTAATCTAAGAGCCAGTGTGAACTCTTTCACCAGTTTGTGCTACAGTAGCTCTTCTTTGGGATTAGACCAGACAGGTTAGCCTTCGCTCCCCACACATATCAGTGAGCCTTGCGCGCTCATGACCCTGACAACGGTTCTCCTTCCTTGGACCACTTTTGGTAGGTACTAACCGCTGCATACCGGAAACATTCCACAACATCTGCTGTTTTGGTGACGCTTTGACCCAGTCGTCCAGCCATCACAATTTGGCCCTTGTCAAAGTCACTCTGATTCTTACACTTGTCCATTTTTCCTGCTTCCAACACCTCAACTTCAAGAACTGACTGTTCCCCTGCTGCTAATAAATATATTCCATCCTTTCGTCCCTGTCCGAGCCCGGGAGCCCAGTTTCATCCCTATCCGAGCCCGGGAGCCCAGTTTCATCCCTTTCCGAGCCAGAGAGCCCAGTTTCATCCCTGTCCGAGCCAGAGATCCCAGTTTCATCCCTGTCCGAGCCCGGGAGCCCAATTTCGTCCCGGCCCAAGAGCCAAGTCACGTCCGAGAGCCAAGTCATGTCCGAGAGCCCTGTTTCCCACGTGCCCATGTCTGAGAGCCCTGTTTCCCACGTGCCCACGTCTGAGAGCCCTGTTTCCCACGTGCCCATGGCCGGGAACCCTGTTTCCCACGGTCCCGTGCCCGGGAACCCTGTTTCCCACATGCCCGTGCCCGGGAACCCTGTTTCCCACGTGCCCGTGCCCGAGAGCCCTGTTTCCCACGTGCCCATGCCCGAGAGCCCTGTTTCCCACGTGCCCATGCCCGAGAACCCTGTTTCCCACGTGCTTGTGCCCGAGAGCCCTGTTTCCCATGTGCCCACGAGCCAAATCAAGTCCGTACCCATGAGCCAAGTCAAATCCGTGCCCACGAGCCAAGTCAAGTTCATGAGCCAAGAGCCCCATGTCACGTCCCACGCTCAGGAGCCTCATCTCACGTCCCACGCACTTGAGCACAGCTGGGAGGAGAAGGCAGGCCTAGAACTTTCTTTGGGGGGGCACAGATGTCCACGGAGCGCCAGCCGGAGGCCAACATGGCAGCCTCCGGCACTACAGAGACCAAGCGGGAAGTCTCAGCCCCTCAGGAAGTGGACATGCCATCCTGCACCGCAGCGTATGCCGCACTGTTTCCCTCATCAGCGCAGGCGCGCCCTGCGTTCCTGATTCACGGCAGGTGGCGCCCTGCGTTCCCGAGCCACGGCGGGCGGTGTCCTGTGTTCCCGAGCCACGGCGGGCAGTGTCATGCGTTCCCGAGCCTCTGTGGGAGGCGTCCTGCATTCTTGAGCCTCTGTGGGAGGCGTTCAGCGTTCCTGAGCCACGGCAGGCGGCGTCCTGCATTCCTGAGCCACGGCAGGCGGCGTCCTGCATTCCTGAGCAACGGCAGGCGGCACCCTGCGTTCCTGTGCCACGGCAGGCGGCGTCCTGTGTTCCTGTGCCACGGCAGGCGGCGTCCTGCGTGCCCGAGCCTCTGTGGGAGGCGTTCTGCGTGCCCGAGCCTCTGTGGGAGGCGCCCTGCATGCCCGAGCCTCTGTGGGAGGTGCCCTACGTTCCCGAGCCTCTGTGGGAGGCGCCCTGCGTTCCTGAGCATCTAGAGGCTGCACCCCGACCTTCATCACCAGAGGGAGTGTTCCAACCCCCGACTGCCCGGCAAGGACTGCCTCAGTCCTTGGGTTCTGCTTGGGACATTCCACCCAGGACCGCCAACAGGGGGAGTGTTTTCGTGGCACTCCGGGAGGAGCGCCCTTGGGGGGGGATCTGTCACGGTTCCCCCCTGGTGGCCAGGTGCAGGTACTGCACCTCTGCTCTGCCTAAAGCAGAGAGCACTGACAGATCCTAACACGTGGACTTTTGTTTACGTTTATGTTGTCATCATGTCTTCTCCCCGGTTTTCCATGTGTTGTAGCTGTTGCATGTCCCAAGTGCTTGCAGCTGTTTGCAATCCCAGACAATGATACGGCGTGTATTTATACCAAGTAACTGCGAGCACTCGGGGCGGAATATTGAATGAATTTATGAATGTCTTTGTATCTGTCTTAGAGTATGTTTAGAGAACTTTCAGAGCCGAGTGCGAGTTTACGTCCTGTTTTGAGTTTCATGTTTTGTTTTGTCCGAGTCAGTATGGTCTAGACGGGTTTCTCCGCAAACCCGTCTAGAGGCCTCGTCTGTGTTAGATCTTTGCAATAGCCTTTAGCATTAGCCTTTAGCATTAGCATTAGCCTTTATCATTAGGATTATCCATTAGCATTAGCATTATCCTTTAGCATTAGCCTTTGGATTATACTGCTTGCCTCTCTTTTAATAAAACCAGTTCACACTGCAATTGCGTCCAGCCTAATTCCCCGCCATCACGTAGACGTGACACACTGTTACACAAGCTGTACACTCACTACTTTACATTGTAGCAAAGTGTCATTTCTTCAGAGTTGTCACATGAAAAGGTATAATCAAATATTTACAAAACTGCGAGGGGTGTACTCACTTTTGTGAGATACTGTATATACACTAAAGTTACATAACTAAATTAGTAATAGTACATTAAGTGTAATACATAGTTTAGTATTTTTTAATGAGTAGGAAAATCAATTTGTTTAAAAGCACATGAATTAATATTTGAAAGCGGTAATAGGCTATGGGATATGGTTTGGCCACACCCACTGAACATATTTCTTATTGTTTGGTAATGTGTTTGTATGGGGGAAAATGTTTAGCCACTCCCCTCCCTCTCAGTGCAGACGTGAGCATTCACACGGTTTCAGTCGAAGCTGTCAACCTTGGCTTTGATGAGCGTGTAGCACTGGACAGAGGTGTGTGAGTTGGAACAGAGCCATAATTCTTAATGCCACGCCTTATCTTCTCTCTCTTCAATCTCCCTCACTGGGTAATGGGAAGCCAAAGGTCAGCAGATAAGAGTGGGCCACCAAGGCCAGTTACCCCAGCAACTGAGGGATGGGGGGTGGTGAGAGCGAGAGAGAGATAGAGAGAGAGAGAGAGAGAGAGAGAGAGACAGAGAGAGAGACAGAGAGAGAGAGAGGGAGTAAGAAGTGTGAGAAGAGAAATCCCACAGGAACCACTTGAAGACTGCTGGAAAGGTTTGCAGAGATCTGTATCGCTAGGATGTTGAAGGATAAAGAAGAGAGCTGTGTGTTTGGTGTGTGTGTGGGAGGTCCTGAGGCTGAGGATCTCACTCTCCCAAATGATGTATTTGAACCCTTTTCATTATTTCCTCATGCACCTTTAGCTTTATTATAGCAGGATGTATCCTGTACCTAATGTTTTCCCAGGTCCTGAAAGTTTTCATTTAACCTTTAGAAATGTCGTCTAACAGTGTAAATTAGCGAAACATATATATATTGCAAGAATATAACGTTTCTGTAATTTTTATTTATTTATTTGTTTAACAGTACAACCGAATCTACTAACAACCCATCGAATAAGTGAGGGATAATACAAGACTGGTTGTGCGATTACGAGAAAATAACCGACCAGTCCTGTTAGGATCCTAGCAAAATTGTGACTGTGATTTTCAAAAATCAATAAGGTCCTTTGTTAAACAAAAGCTGAACATCGTTAAAGTAATGTTCTTTATTTTTCACATCCTTAGAAGTTTGTTTTCGCAACATAACATCTCAAATAAAAAACAAAATCAAACCATACTTACTAGGAGAACAATTCCAATTGCTGTTGAGAAATTATATTGCATTTTTGTGTTTGATTGAATGCCTAGCTATTCAATCAAATCACGCACACACACACACACACACACACACACACACACACACACACACACACACACACACACACAGTGATCTCTTGATGTGAATGAATCAAAGCTGTTTATTAGATATTAATAGCAGAATATACAGCACTACCATCTGATGATAGTGAGAATAAAAACAAGAGGTACCGAAGGAAAAGAAATAAAATAAAAAGTTAAAAACCAAAAAAACCCCCCCAAAAAGGTCAGAAGCTTGATGCAGACACATCACTAATGCGCTTAGCAACGTTTGAGCATAATGCAGATATGAAGATAAACAGTACACAAACACACAAATTCTGGAAGAGGACTGGGATCTACGTTAGTTTTATAATTTTAAAGTGCCCAATACATCAAGAACTCATTACCAATATTTAAAAGCTCTAATGTATGCTGGATCCAGTCGTCAAAACGTGTAACACTGACACATATGGGTTTCTTTCATTAACTGTCCCCCCACACCCTTTTTTCCTATCATATCCAAACACAGATATTAATATTGCAAAGATGGGAGGCTCGAATACTCAAATACCTACGAGTTCCTGTGAGATTATAGGAGCTTCATACACTGAGCTTTTTCCCCCAACAAAGTAAAAATAGAAATAAAAAAAAATCAGACCCAGTATGCACTCAAAACATTAAAAAGAAATAAGTAAAAAATACAGAAAGTTTCACTTCAGTTTTGGAGATTTATATTTTTTTTAATTGGACATCTTGGAAGGTTGTATAGGCACAAAATGAAATTGAAACAAAATTGGGTTCCAATGAAAAGTATTTTGAAAATCAATTCATATAATTCAGTAACAAATCCAAAGGGAAAAAAACAATAAAAATCCAGTAATACAAATATAGAGCCTCAAGTGCTCTGGAATTGGTTTGGGATAAACATGAGCTTGATTAACTGAAGTATAATTTAGCACTGATAACCTACTGAATTGATTGAATATATTTTGAGCAAAATGACATCCGTGACGTCACGTTCAAAGAAAGGCGACGTTTAGCATACGTGAGCGTCGTTCACGTAGACAGAAACGATCTGAAATGTCGGTTTTGTCGTTCATGTTACGTCGCATTCATTTGCATGTAATAATCCAGGAAGGAATACTGATCAAGGTGTAGGAGAAATCAACCGAAATAAAGTTCGAGCAAAATACAATCGTTAGTCTCAGATCACGTAGTGAGACATCGTTTCTTTCGGTTAATAATACAATACGGTGTTCGTTAATACATTATATTCTTTTCAGCGACAGAGGTGCCAACATTTATGGTTTAACGGTAGCATGTACCATTTTTGCAGTCTTGCTACGAAGTTGTTATACGAATTAAAAAAAACAACAACAAAAACATCTTAAGCCGATTCACTGAACGGGAAAGGACGCCGGATGTGAAAGAAGCATTTTGTAGTGCTTACGTTCACTTTATGTTGACTTTATCTTGGTAAAGTTTGACTAGCTAGCTAGCTGTAAATCTATGCATGCTAATGTCAGTGCTGATTGTTTAGCTACAGATCCATTAAGACTAGAATTGAGTAGTGGAAGTTAAACACAAGTCAGAGTAAAAAGTCAGCATGCTAGCTGTTAGGCCACACTAGCACCAGATTCATCAGATTGGCATTAATCGGCATAAACAAACTCAACTGGGATTAGTAGAATTCAGCAGGCATGGCCTATAAATTCCCAGGTCTCAGTTTTGTGAGCCAATTGAAAACAAGTCTGTGGTGTAAATGGTAAATGGTGCACTTATACAGCGCTTTTATCCAAAGCGCTTTACACTGTGTCTCCTTCACCCATTCACACACACACTCACACACCAATGGTAGCAGAGCTGCCATGCAAGGTGCTAACTTGCCATCGGGGGCAACTTGGGGTTCAGTGTCTTACCCAAGGACACTTCGATATGTGGTCACATGGGCCAGGAAACGAACCACCAACCCTACGATTTGTGTACAATCCTCTATACTGACTTAGCCACAATAAAATACGAGTCGCTAATTATTATGAAGTCACACTGGATTTTTGCCTCGCTGTTTCCTAACCATCTTGTCTACTGACACGTACTAGGGCTTTATTGATAAAAAATCTATTTTCTCCCCCTACTTTTCTTTACAGATGCTAGGACTTTCTTGTTAGCCATGTTAGCACCTCTGCCGTGGACATTTATTTTTGTTGCATGAAGTTTTTTTGTTGATCATGAAGTTTTTTGTTTGTTTTTTTACATCTCGGCTAATTCAATTTTCCTCTGTGGAAGTGTTTAAGAAATGGTACAAATAATAATAAAGAAAGGAAAAAACATTGTTGGATTCCTGAAATTATGATGAAATCCGGAAATCATTATGATTTCCTTGATTTTGTGTTCACACGACTAATGTGGAAGAACAACGATCCAAGCAAATTTTTTTGATCCGTTCAAACATATGGTTTTTAAACGGATGATTCTTTAATGCATGGAATCCCTTTCATATTCATAATTCATATAAGGACCATTCAAAATATTTCACTAGTACAAGTTACTAATTTGGTAAATCTTCATTTATTGTCTTTACTGATTATTGTTTCGATTTTGATCAGCTTACACACCACATTGTTATTTAAATAAACCTTCGCAGTCTGTTTAATGGCTTTATCTTTGGACAATGTTTTACAGTTTAAGATATTATTTGAATTATGCAGGATATACAGAATAAAATGCAGGGAAAAAAATCTAAATAAACGATCCTAAACTGTAGCCTTGAGGAATGCCTTGTTGGAAAGTCAATGGAATGTACTTTTAAATCTATTTTAAGGTATATACCTGGACACTGTGGGACCTTTGAGGGTATATTCATAGTACCATTTTTCTCTCAGCAGAATGAAGTGTTATTAGATTATTAGACTAGATTGTCAGGTACAGTTCATCCTGTGATACGGTTGTATTCTTGTATAAGAAGCTTGCAAAATAATTGACATTTTGGTATTAAACGGAAGGAAAGATGATTTGTAATGCTAAATGAGATATTAAATGAGACATTTTTGGTACAGCTGACATTCTTACTTTTATAGATACCCTAAATATTCTACACTTTGGTTTATCTTATGTGTCAAATTGTCCTGAATTGTCCATAATACTTTGGTCGAGGAAGATGAAGATATCAGACTGTCATGCAAAAAATAAAATAAAATAAAAATGGAGCAAAGAGCAAATTCTTAACAACAATGCTTTACATGGCTAGCTAGCTGTAAATCTATTCATGCATAAAATCAGGGCTACAATGCTTCAATGACTGCTAGGTGTTTTACTAAAAACAAATAAGACTAAAAACGAGTAGAGGAAATGACACACCAGTCAGAACGGGGGGAGGGGGAGAAACAGCTTAAACCAGCATGCTAGCTGCTAGGCCATGCTAGTCACACCAGCAAGGTTGCATCAGATTGGCACTAACAAGCTTGGATTAGAATTAGAGCAGAATTCACAGCTGGTCAAAACTATTTTTTTCAGAAGCGATGAAGGAAGTTGTCTTTGGCATGAACGTGCAAAAAAATTAAATAAATGTAAACTTTGGACTCAATCAAAACAGCAATTCCTAATCCGAACGTATAAATGTTACGCATATGAGCCCACCCTCAAAAAAACAAAACAAAAATACTAAACAAAGCTGAGAGCAGATAACAAAAACAGATAAAACCCTTTGTACCACAAAATATGGAAGAAACAAAAATAAATCATCCGCACATCAACAAGAGAAAAGACAAGCATTAGGTTTTTTTTTTTTGTTTTTGGTAAGCGCACCTATTCGACTATTACAAAAATCACAACTCAAAATGTATAAAGCTTTTTTTTCTGTTCGTCTTGTAAAGTCACAGTTACCAAAAAAAGAAGAGCAAGTGAATAATTTATTACATACACTATAATAACATTACCCTAAACACTATTATCTATGAGGTATATCTGAGAAAAATTTTGGTAAAGGAAAAGCACGGTCTGCGCTTTAGACATGCCGCTCTTTATTTAAAAAAAATTAACGTATTTTTTTATTTATTTCACCCCGCTCTTTTTCTTTTTTAAAGCTATGCAACCGTTGAGTGGAAGGACAGAGAGAGAGAGAGAGAGAGAGAGAGAGAGCGAGAGAGCGAGAGAGAGAGAGGAGAAAGGAATTTTTCTTTAAAGCCTTTGGTATCAGTTGTTGTTCTTTGCATGATTGTATTGCAAAGCACCAATAAACCTGGCCAGTGTCCGACTGACGCTGAGGTATACGCAGGAAGAAGAAGTACGGAGAGGTTGAAAACTTCGCTTTGGTTCAAGCAAGGCACTCATCCCAGGGCTATCTCATACTCTGTGATGAGTATGAGCGCTCTCTAAAAATCGTTAGCTGAAAACGGACAGAATCGGGGTTTTTTTTTTCCTATGAGGAAATTCTTGATAGCTTCAGTTCTCCATAGCTTCAATCACCTACATTTGTTAGCTTCGATTCACCATTACACCGAATGCAGCTCTGCCATGTTTTCCAGAAGGTTCTCTTCAGCAGTCTCTTTGGTTTTTCGATGAGTAGGCTATGAGGATTTGCAAATTTGGGTAAAAGCTTTTTTTGAACTTAGCTTTTGGTTCAGATGGTAGCATCTTTACCTGACAATTATGGGATATTGCATTGGGAAATAGATATAAAGTAGATTTTATTAGCCATATGACAAAGCCATACGATAAATTCTGATAATTTTTCCATCAAACGAAATAAAAATAAATGGAATCAAATAATCCACAACTCTGTCTAATAATGTGCTCTAGTGTTCTCAGGGAAGAAAAAAAATCTAACTTTTTTTTTATCATTATATGAAATCATGTAATTGTAGAAGAACTTTGGAAACAATGGAGAGATTCAAGATTGAAATCTTCAGGTTGAAATAAAGACATTTCATTTAAAGAATTCTTTTATTTGAAGAAAAAAACCCCCAAAAAAACAAAAAACTGTTTTCGTTCAGATTGAACAATCTGACCATTTCACATCATTTGTCTGGCTGAATTTTGAACAAACGTTACAAATAATTAATCTGATCTCAATTATAAATTTAAAACCAGAGTCATGGAGTTGGATTTCAAATAATTTGTAAGAAGTTGTAAGAAATGTGCGCTAATCCCTGATCCAGATCGAACTTTGACCTCTGTCTCTTTTCACAGGAATTGTAATGAATTTGAAAACGTGAGAGCACGTTAAGACTTTGGACGGTTTTTACGAATCTCTACGGTTGGAGCAAATGCTTTTTTTGTGATTGCGAATCCATGATGAAATAACTTGGGAACACTTTTTAGATCGTCTGCTTTTATTTATATATATATATATATATATATATTTATATATATATATATTTATATATATATAAGGACCAGAAATTAGGGAAAAAAAACCCTGACATGTACTGTTTACATTTGAAAAACCAGCTTCATTACATTTGAAAATCAGCTTCGCAAATCTTTTATCGTTTTGGCTTCTTCGTTCTTTGGGAAATTTACGATTGTTATTCCTAAAGTGCCTGTTATTTGGGTCATAAACTCAAGCAAATGTCCTTTGATTCTTATGTTTCTAATGTGTTTTATTTCACTCAAATAAGGTCCTAAAATGTACCCTTGAGATACTTGGAACTTTGTATTTTTAAAGCTGCAATCTACTGTATAGACTCAACAACCTGTTACTTTACTTCATGAACAAGACGATTCTGAACATGTTGCCAGTGACGTTACAAAACTTTTTATTTTTAATGCTTTCAGTCATAAATAATCAACCTGATCTCATGCGAAATTGGTATTTTTATTTAATTTATTAGGCCGTCCACAAAGCTGGCTTCTTGCAAATTCTTACCAAGTTGAAATAATACTGTAACAATACGAATAAAAACCCGATCGTTTCGCATAAGGAACAATGTTAATGTTAACACGTAATGGTTAAAACTGTGCAAAACCTCCAGCCTGACTGTGATTTTTGGTTATTAGCTTTAGTTTTGGGATCTCTGACCAGTGAGGGACATCCTGAAACACACTGTACTGAGCTTAGAGAAGGTGTAGTTAGGGGGTAATTTGAGGGGTTTGGGGGAGGTTTTCAGAATAGAGAGGGTGAGATTTATCAAAGTGAACAGCATGGATTCAAGCGCAGACCGTACTAGAGGGAGGAAAAAAATCTTTGGTATCTTTGGTTTCATCAACACGATTAAAATTACAAATGGAAAATTCAGTGAGGTAGCCTCTTTGGTTCTCACTATAGAAATAGAAAGACTTTTTGTACACGCACACGAGTCAGTCTTGGAAGCAGCTAGTGTTTAAGGGAATCCTCTGTTATCCTTCTACGAGTGAAGCAATGAACAAACGGTCTCTCAGCGTCCGTGGTTTTGTTTGTTTGTTTTCTTTTTTCTTAAAAATCTTTGGTGAGTTCTACGTTGATCTCCGTTAACGTGTTGCCCTGTCCAATCCGCGTCAGTAAGGTCAGGCTGAAAACGAACTGCTTGTCCGTCATGGCGGGATGCGAAGATGACAGTTAATCAATCACAGATGGCGAAATACAGTGCTCATTCAGAAAATATTTGTCAATAACAGATTGTTTTCATTTTGGAGGGAAAATCAACGGAAAAAAAAAATGGGGCAAAAAATAAGATTTAAATAACATTTGCTAAAACTCTGGCAGCTACTACATTTTGGAACATTGTCATTAGAATCTATGTAAAAGTTAAATTAAATTAAATACATTGCTTTTTTTTTTTAAAAAGTAAAGCAAACTAAAAAATAAATTAACAAAAGAGGACGCAAGCACTGCATCTTCGATGCGCTAAAATTCTCAAAAGAGCCATAAATATTAATCCAAACAATTAAAGCAAATTAAATAACATTAAATAATTAAACAAAAACAAAGCTATGCACATGTACTAGCACATTTTGGCATAAATAAATACGTTTGACAGTGTCAGACACTCAAAGAAAAAACAAAAAAAAAAAAAACAGAATGTAAACTTTGGCAAGCTACTCAAGGGGAAAGGGTTTCCAAGGGAAAATTTTTGGCAATTTTAAATTAAGTTCAATTATAACAAATATAAATTACATAAATAATCACACATTGCAAAAAAAACAAAAAAAAAAAAACCAAAACACCTAATATCATAAACTATCATACATACTGTAGGCATTGGCGAACAATTAAGTACTAAAGACAAGCAACAAACATAAAGCTCTTTTTGGTTGGATTCCGTACCCAAGGTTGTTTCTACAGACCTGGCTGAGGTGAAAGTGGAAGTGGACTCCGGTGCGACCTCTACATGCCATAGGTCATTAAGAGGTCGCAACCACAAGAGCCATCTTTGGACTCGAAGCTTTAAAGAGAGAAAGAAATGAAAAGATAAAGCTATTTGACCGATATTTCAGCAGTTTCCTCGGAAATGATGAACCGGTATCAGTTATGTTGTTGGTAAATGTTGGCTTTTACGCGAGCGTGTGTAGACATCGATGGAGTTTCTGGGTGTGGTTTCGACTCTTTCTGTCAAACATGGGAGCTCAGATTCGTTCGCTTGCATCAAATAGTATATATCAGTGGATGAAAATTGTAATATTAAAGGAAAACTCCACCCTGAAACACATTAAATATATTCATTCTGATGTGCTTAGTGATTCTGGTGCTAATTCGGTGCTGTTTTAAGACCTGAATGTTGGTGAAAGAAGTTTAAACTAAACTCGGAATTGAACTACGGATTAATATGGAAGTCGTTCAGGGTGGAGTTTTCCGTTAACATGGAGGTGTTAGGACCCAGCCCAGGATCCAGTTTCACAAAGGCATCGTAAAAGTTGATCATAACTGGCAAAGAGAGAGAGCGTGTTCAATGTGTTGCTCGCTCAACCATTTAGAGATAATCTTTGTGCTGCGATGCTTTTGGGAAACTCATTTGTCCTGTACAGCTAATTATTGTTCATTGATCATTGACCGAGCTTTTTTATTTATTTTATTTTTTTACAATCCTACCACATATGAGTGTAAAAATGGGTGGGTAATTGTTTTATAGTGTAATTTTTAGTATAAACATTGATCTCGTGTTCTTCGCTGCTTTGGTGTTGGTGTATGCTGAAGTTTACTGATTGTTTCATTGACCCTATATCTTGGATTAATCTGTATGGATGAGTGTGAAAGACCAAATTCCTAGAGCTCCCATGATTGAACCCACAACACACACGCACGCACACACACGCACGCACACGCACGCACGTACACACACGCACACACACGCACGCACAAACACAAGTAGTGAACATGTACGTTCTCCATGCATGTAGCATTGGAACCAAAAGGGAAGAGGAACAAGACCAGGGAACTGCCGTTGGGTGTAAATTAGGAATCTTTGGTATTGTAGCTGATGAGGTTCTTGTTGTTCTTTTTTTTCCCATTTTTTTTGGTGAAAAACTGCATAGGCACACGTTAAAGACAATCTTCAACTTATTTGTTTAAGATAGCGAGAGAGAGAGAGACACATTTTTTTCTGCCTTAGGGAGTGGCTGTTTTCTGCCACGGATGGTTTCCGAAACTTGTTCTGCTTCCTGTTTTTTCCCCCCTTAGTCTCAAACAAAGAACAAAGTTCTCTTCATCATTCTCCTCATCATCCCTGTCGTCTTCATCTTCTTTTTATTCTTCATGTTTGTTCGTCGCTGTTCCGTTTTGTGTTTTTTTTTTTTGGTGTGGGTTTTTTGGGGGGGGTTTCTTTGTCGTCTTTCGAACAGTTTTTTTGGTTTTTTCTCATTTGTAGAACAGTTAGGTGCAGAAAAAAAGTTTCTTTGGTTTTGATTTGTCAGTAATAAATAGAAAAAGTCTTTTAAGTGTCCGTTTTGAATGATCCATAAAGCCTTTGGCCTGCTTTTGGAGCTGGGAACGGGGCTGCGTACTCGCTGCTTTTTTCCTAAACCAAAGAAGCGACTCGATGACGCGGTGACCAATGGACTGAATGGCGACGGTTGGACGTGTAAGTCATTTAGCTAAATTTGTTCGTGTGAAAATGTTCTTGCGCTAGCGGGAGAGATTTGTGTTCTGCGTTTTTGGAAACACGGCGATCGACCTGTCGGTCTCAGCATCGATTCTTTTCCCAGGAAGCTTTGAAAGAAACTGACAGGCATTGGTGTAGAAGATTGTCCTCTTATTCTATTAGAAAGGCCCTGATTGCCAATGCCAGTTCACTTTCATGGAGCTCCCTTGCGAGTGTTGCGTATAATGGAAATAATCGAATGAAGCTGCCATAGTTGGTGAATGTACGGGTTAAATAATTGTATGATTTGACCGTCATGACATAATGGAAGTGTTATGGAGGGTTACGAAGGGTTAATGGACGTTCTTCAGTCGCATCATAAAAACGGCGTCCTGAGTTTTTCTAATGATTGAAGAACAATCTTGATGTTCCAGCCCCCTTTTTATTCTATTTTTCTTCTATTGCAAATGAAATGTGCTTTACATTTGTGCTCATGTACGACCTGGCTGACCACTTAACAAAATCAGAGCAGTCTCTGTATGATGTGTGTGTGTTTATATGGGCGGTTGTGTTTTTCCTGAATGTTGTTGCTGCTTAACTATGATAGATTTGTGCTTGCAGCCCTGCCAATAGGCAGACAGTGTAAAATCGACCAGGGAAATTTCTCCACCTGTCAGCAGGACCATGACTATTCGGATATTTATTTAAGACGCTACACTAGCATGGATTTATTTGAAATTTTTTTTGGCATTGCTAATGCACGCATCGTTCGCCATTTCCTGCTGAATTCAGTCTTTTGTCTTGGCAGCTGGGATTTTGTAAAAAAGCTCCCGAATGCATGGCTGAAAAGGACGCTTACATGAAAGGGTTCTGCTTTGATTTCAGGCATGCACTCTGGAAAATTCCATCTGGAATGACTATTTTGACGTTTAACAGTTTTGAAGTTTTGATTAAATATTTAAGACGATGCAATTTGCAATGGAAATTGTTGAAACCTAGCGCCATTCGGTCAGATTTAGAATGATTCTTATAATGATGATGATGATGATGTATATTTAAGCATCTCCGGTAAGCAGCCCCACTACCGTCCTCGCATCCACTTGACTTTTCTTCTTCTTTGGATAACTTTTTTGGTCTGGTGCACAAACCCCAATCCGCAAACTCCCACATCTTTTGCCTCACCCACCCCCACCCCAGCTTTTCCAAAAAAAATAAAAAATAATAATAATCAGACTTTGGTACAAGTGCTGGAAGCGGATGAGGCTCCGCCTGGACTGCCTTCGTCCATCCATTTGTCCAGACTCCGTCTGCGCGCATTCATGAAGAAGTTGCTAACAGTGCTCAGTTCCAGTCCTAGCTGCTGTGAAATGGTGAGCTGCATCTCTTTGGACGGGCGCTTGTTCTCTTTGAAGATGGCCAATAGCGTTCGCCGCTGAAGGTCGGTGAAAACCAGGCGCGATTTCTTTGGTGTATTGCTCCTCTCCTTGCCGGAGTCTTGCTCTTTTCTTTTGCATGCTTCTCCAAGAGAGCAAGAAAGATGAGAAGAAAGAAGAAAACAGAAGAAGAAGAAAAAAAATACGTGTTATTATACGTCAATATGCCAATAAAGTTTACTCTCCAAGAAATAAAAACATCTGTTCTAGCTAATTTGTGCTTTGGAGAGACAACAATCAAAAGTAATCAGAAAACGGTTGCTAGGCAGCTAAACTAGCTAACAGCTCAGGCTAATTTTCCAAGTCTTTTTTGTTTTTACACAAATATTGTAAAAGTGATGCTGGAAACACGACCAAACCATCTGAAATATCGATATTTCTCTCAGATGTGTGGATGAACGAGTAAGAAAAAAATCCACACAACTAAAAATACACTGAGATTATGCTTATTATCAACAGCTAAACAATCTTCCAAGCTTCTATATTGCTCATCAACACTAAGCGGAATTGTGAAATCAAAATTTAAAAAATGTTGACTTTCAAGGTAGTAAACAGCACAGATGTGGACTAGACATGAGGAATCTTCTCACAAAAACGTTCCACATGACTCGATTTTAATTAACTACATGGTGCTCCTTCAACTGTTATCACTGCTATAGTAACAGCAAATGCTGTCACATAAACTGATTAAAACTTACTATAAAAAGAAGCATTAAAAGTGAAGTTTTCAATAACGATGTTTAGTTAACATTTTGTGAAGGAGTCTCCAGCGCCAGTAACATGACAAGTTGTGTGTGTTTTTTTTTTGTCTTAATAACTTCAAGAAAAAGAAATGTTATAACTAACATTCCATTTCTGAAGATATATGAAGAAAGATCTTTAAGTCCCACATTTTCGCCTCAGCGCTCCTCAGATCAATCGTCATATCTCAGAGGAAACATCCAGGATTATCTGAGGAGAAGTGAGGTGCCCTCCAGGTAATTGCCTCCGTGGCTACTAAGATTCTCCAAATGATCTGGCGGGTGTGAGAAGCTGTGGGGTGTTTTTAGGCCTTGGTGCACCGGGAGAGCCATGTGCAGTTAAAGAGGCTTCAACACATGATCTCCTAGTCATTATCAACTGAGGCAAGAGGGACACGAAGGCTCAAATAAAACAACACAACAAAGAGGAGGAGAAACACAAGAGCGGAATGAGTGAGAAAAAGGTGAAGTGTGTGTGTGTGTGTGTGTGTGTCATGCAGCCGAGTAGCAGGACAAAACAGACATGATGTTATGTCTTTATATTCAGTCGTACTGCACATGCTTTTTAAGTTTTAAGCAAATTGAGATTATTGAGAAACTTTAACATGCTAAACAAGTTTCCGAGGTCTCAGTTGGGCATTTGTCGGGATTTGAGATTTGAACTCACAACCGAAAGACTCCGTGAAACAGGCATTACTAGTCGTTTGTTTCGTTTTGTTCCGTTATGAGAGAAAACTAAATCTTCCTAACGTGAGAATTTATAAACAATTGAAATGAGATATTATCTGCTTGTACTGGAATATGTACTGTATATATATATATATAT
>JAFFST010012816.1:6422-51241 GCA_022414735.1 Noturus placidus | reverse complement strand
ATGTTTGAGGCCTGAAATGTGGCAAAAGGTCGAACAGTTCAAGGGGGCCGAATACTTTCGCAAGGCACTGTATTAGTAGTAGGAGCAGTAGTAGTAGTATTAGTAATAGTAGTAGTAGTAGTAGCACTAATAGTAGTATTAAGAGTAGTATTAGTAGTAGAAGCAGTAATAGTAATATTAAGAAGTATTAGTAGTAGGAGCAGTAGTAGTAGTATTAGTAGTAGTAGTAGTAACAGTCGTTTTAAGAGAAATATTAAGAGTAGTATTAGTAGTAGTAGCAATAATAGCAGTATTAAGAGTAGTATTAGTAGTAGTAGCAATAATAGCAGTATTAAGAGTAGTATTAATAGTAGTAGTGGCAATAATAGCAGTATTAAGAGTAGTATTAGTAGTAGTAGCAGTAATAGTAGTAGTACTATTAGTAGCTGTAGTAGTAGTATTAAGAGTAATATTAAGTAGTATTAGTAGTAGAGGTAGTAGTAGTAGTATTAGTAATAGTAGTAGCAGTAAAATTAAGAGAAGTATTAAGAATAGTATTAGTAGTAGTAACAGTAGTAGTAGTAGTAATAGTAGTAGTAGTATTAAGAGTAGTATTAGTAGTAGTATAAGTAGTAGGAGCAGTAATAGTAATATTAATAAGTATTAGTAGTAGGAGCAGTAGTAGTAGTATTAGTAATAGTAGTAGTAGCAGCAGTAATAGTAGTATTAAGAGTAGTATCAGTAGTAGAAGCAGTAATAGTAGTATTAAGAGTAGTATTAAGTAGTATTAGTAGTAGGAGCAGTAGTAGTAGTATTAGTAACAGTAGTAGTAGTAGTAGTAGTAGTAGTAACAGTCGTTTTAAGAGAAATATTAAGAGTAGTATTAGTAGTAGTAGCAATAATAGCAGTATTAAGAGTAGTATTAGTAGTAGTAGCAATAATAGCAGTATTAAGAGTAGTATTAGTAGTAGTAGTGGCAATAATAGCAGTATTAAGAGTAGTATTAGTAGTAGTAGCAGTAATAGTAGTAGTACTATTAGTAGCTGTAGTAGTAGTATTAAGAGTAGTATTAAGTAGTATTAGTAGTAGAGGTAGTAGTAGTAGTATTATTAATAGTAGTAGCAGTAAAATTAAGAGAAGTATTAAGAATAGTATTAGTAGTAGTAGTAGTAGTAATAGCAGTAATAGTAGTATTAGTAATAGTGGTAGTAGTAGGAGCAGTAGTAGCAATAATAGCAGTATTAAGAGTAGTATTAGTAGTAGTAGCAGTAATAGTAGTATTAGTAATAGTAGTAATAGTAGTAGTAGGAGCAGTAGTAGTAGTATTAGTAATAGTAGTAGTAGTAGTAGTAGCACTAATAGTAGTATTAAGAGTAGTATTAGTAGTAGAAGCAGTAATAGTAATATTAAGAAGTATTAGTAGTAGGAGCAGTAGTAGTAGTATTAGTAATAGTAGTAGTGGCAGCAGTAATAGTAGTATTAAGAGTAGTATCAGTAGTAGAAGCAGTAATAGTAGTATTAGTAGTAGTAGCAATAATAGCAGTATTAAGAGTAGTATTAGTAGTAGTAGCAGTAATAGTAGTATTAAGAGTAGTATTAGTAGTAGTAGCAGTAATAGTAGTATTAGTAATAGTAGTAGTAGTAGTAGTAGGAGCAGTAGTAGCAATAATAGCAGTATTAAGAGTAGTATTAGTAGTAGTAGCAGTAATAGTAGTATTAGTAATAGTAGTAATAGTAGTAGGAGCAGTAGTAGTAGTATTAGTAATAGTAGTATATAGTAGTAGTAGTAGTAGTAGCAGTAGTATTAAGAGAAATATTAAAAATAGTATTAGTAGTAGAAGCAGTAGTAGTAGTAGTAGTAGTAGCAACAATAGCAGTATTAAGAGTAGTATTAGCAGTGGTAGCAGCAGTAATAGTAGTAGTACTATTAGTAGCAGTAGTAGTAGTATTAAGAGTAGTATTAAGTAGTATTAATAGTAGAGGCAGTAGTAGTAGTATTAGTAATAGTAGTATTAGTAGCAGTAATAGTAATAGTAGCAGCAGTAGTAATAGTAGTAGTAGTAGTAATATATTTAATTATAGACTGACTACAAGCAGGCGATGTATTGTTAAAATCTTTAAAATGGTCAAATGTTACTGTTTTTTTTTCAGATCTTAATTGTCTTTCTGCTTTTCAGTGTTATAGCTAAAAATATAATTTTGTAATATAAAAATAAAAATACATACATTTTTGTAGATGCTGAATAAAGTATCACTGAACTTTTTTTTTTTGCAAACCTACATACTCTAATACATAATCATGCTTTTGAGAATCAAGACATGATGTTTTTTGTCATATCGCCCCACCCTAGCTCCTACACCCATTCTGTTTTTTCTTCATATCTATAATCATTTGTAATTATTTATGAAATGTGAAATAGATTTAAGAGTGGAGAAATGTGAAAAGGAGAAAATGAGATGTACTGAACTGGGCCCAGTTTACTAAACACATCATCTTTTAACTGGTAGAGATGAATAATGATTAATGATTTGTGATATTGTATCAGTATGTGGACTGGATCGGTATCAGATCTGGCATACTGTCTGATCCAATCCACTGCAGAGTTTATGCCATAAACATACAATATTTCAACATTGTCTGCATTTCTATCGAGCAGCGTCTCTCCCTTCACCCCCCATCCAAATCATTCCCACAACGCAACGCAATCGAGCCACTTTCCACACAGGGACAAAGGAAACATGAGAACAGAGTTATGAAACCTCCTCAACAGACCTCAGTTCCCAGAATCCACCGGAAAAATGGAAATAAACACGATTTGTTGGAATGCAAATGGATGGATTTAACAGACTTTTCAAGCTTCTAATAGTTTGCAGTAATAAAAGGGGCTAAGCTTTCCCTCGGCTGTGGATCACTCAAGTCACACGCCTAATTGCTGTTTATAAGAGTGTGTGACTATTTCAAATTGTGTGTCTGTCTTTTTATAATTAAAGTGTCGGGCAAAAAACAAACAAACAAACAAAAAAAAAAAACACAGCATGAAAACACAAGCAAGGTGATGTTTGTACCCGGAAACTAATAACAGCATGATAGTGTAAACCGTAATGCTGCCTCAGCTCCTTCACCACCACCCCCATGCAAACACACACACACACACGGTTTAAGATTTTATTTGATTACCTCTCTGAATTAAGTATGCATACGTGCGGCCAGGCGCGATCGATAGAAATCAGGTTAAGTGTGCAATTGCGTACAAAACTATTATGTAAGAGGAAACAGCAAGTAACGGTGCAAATAAACACATGGTGTGTGTGCGTGTGTGTGTGTGTGTGTGTGTGTGTGTGTTTGCTTGGCCTTCCTCCATCACATAATACACAAAACTGAAAATGGCAACACACACAAAACAAATGTGCACTAAAGGAAAGCACTGCAAACAAAAATGGCTGCCAAAGAGACACGCAGACGGAGATTCGGTGACCTGTGAGTGCCACAAAACCGGCCAGCCTCGTCCTCAAACTGCGCTGCTGAGCTAAATATTTGATAGAGAGAAATGCACACCGGTACATCTCCATGCTGCATGTATAATTCATGCACAAAGCAAAAGGTGCATAAACGGCATAAAAGCACGGCTGAGTGCTGAGGCTGATGTCCGCCTTGTTCCGATACGTCTCCAGCTTTTACAGTTCGTGTTGGCTGGCATTGTCGAACAGTAACCAACTTTTCTCTAGCATGAGTATAGCTACATTTCATGCAGATTGTCATACACCACGAACCTGCTCTTGATCCACTCGCACTTTCTAAACTGACTCCAAACTACCTTTATTCTTAATAGTTTGTGTTTCGATAGATAGATGTTCTCCTATTTCACTAATACTTAAACTCAAAATCTAACCAAACAAACAACAAATCTAACCCTGTGAGGTGACTCGGATTTCTTATTTTCACGTTTTCAAATCATCCAAACTTAGAAAACAGGCTAGATACATACATAAAAATCCTGTAGAGCTGTCACATACTGGAAAAATCTGTGTTGAGGAAAACGATTATTATTTGGTTTACTGTAACAACAAAAACAACAACCACAACAACAACAACAGCAAAAAAATTGATTGCGGATTTATAGACTGAAGGTAATTCTTTAAGGAAAGGTAAAAGAGTTCTCATTTTAGATGGCTCTAAAGGGTTTTTCAGGTTGATCCTTTAGGGAAAGAATTAAAGGTTCTATGTATTCTATGAATTTTACCCTATTGTATTAAACAACAACAACAACAACAACAACAACAATAATAATAATAATAATAATAATAATAATAATAATAATAACAACAATAATAATAATAGTAATAATAATAATAATAATAATAATAATAATACAATTATGTCATACTTTAAGAACCACAGCTTTACAGTTCTCTGTCCCAATAATAACATGGATTATATGTAAAGCATAGAAAAGTTTTAAAATGTAGCTGAACATAGTCCATATTAATAATAATAATAATAATAGCTGCTTTACAGTATGAAGTAAAAAAACAGAGTAGTCAAAAACTAAATAGTAAAACTGGCAACTAATATTATGCAATAACAGGCCTACTTAAAATAAATCAATTCAATGTAATATATAAAATATTATAATGTCTAATAAAGATAATAAAATATTCTCTACCTATCAAGAACATTTTATATTTTGTACCTAATATTTTTAATTTTTATTCTTCTTCTGAAATATCACACAAACCTATCGAGTTAATATTAGGCTAGTATTAAACAGTGTGTAAACAGTGTGGAAACCACACATTCTTGTTTAGGATCTCATGTCCCCTTTTTACTTCGAGTGAAATATTGCTGAATATTGCTGAATATTGCTGAATATCGATGAATAGTGATGAATATTAATGAATATTAATGAACATTAATGAGTAGCAACCTTAATCTCGTTTTCCTAAAATCCCATTATTTCTGGGGGTTGTGTGTGTGTGTGGGCGCGTGTGTGAGATCATTGCTTGTTTTGACCAGCAGGAGGCAGGAGTGACCAATACTTGGGACAGTAACACAAGCCCTGAGCTCATGTGCGTGGGTGTGTTACAGCAGGATACACACAACATATCACTATGTGTATTTGTGCTCATTTTTCATCATGAGCAGGCACTGCAGAACCCCTAGATTACACTCACACATGTTTTCTCGTGTAGTAAAAGTCATTTATTGAGAGTTCTCAGCAGTGTCAATAAATCTCTTTTCATGTTCATTAAAAAAATAAAGCCAATAAACAGACCTATTTGCAAAGAAATGAGAATGAATACCAGCTGTTTAACTAATAAAGGTGTGCAGGAAACACTTATTCATGTTTTATCTGCCGAATTAAAGGTTTAATTGCGCTAGATAAACCTGAATGAGTTTCCTTTAAATCACAGTGTTTTAATTATCTCACAGGGAAGCCAAATCAGATAATGATAATAAAAGTGTAGTTTGATGGATATTTATTGTGTCTTTATTTCTTTATTAAGCCTAGATTTGTACAGAGTGTGTGAGCTGCATAGTAAACATGTGAACGTTGCTGAAACTCAAATTAAATAAACAGTAAGTCTACACTGTCTGCTTAAAAGGTCTAATTATTTATCTTCAATTAGTTTTAAATGTACAATACAGCAAATGTGTTTACCCATGAGCATTAAAGGTACATGTTGGAGCATGTGTTCCTGCATTGTTTCAGAGATGTATTTTCCCCTCACTACTGTAGCCTATATGAGACTGATTTACAGGTGCATGCCAAAACATTTGAATATCGTGGCAAAGTTCGTAGCTTCAACCCTCTGTAATTTTATTCAACAAGTGGAACTTTCCTATATTGTAGATTCATTACACATAAAGTGAAATATTCCGAGCCTTTTTTTTTTGTTTTGTTTTAATCTTGATGATTACGGCTCATGGTAATCTAACATCCAGTATCTGTAGGAGGAGGGGGTGAAAACTTTAGGGCTTCTCTAAAGGGGTAAGGGTTAAATCGATCGGATCGATACCAATAGGTTTCCCTGGCCTTTCATCAAATGAGCAAAAGCTCCTCTCTACCGCTCCGGGTTTATCCTTCTCCTCTGCCAAATGTAAATCAATGTTAGGCTTCTACAGGAAGGGCATCAAACTCAACTCCTGTAGGTCCTGCAGAGTAAAAAGCGCTTACTCCGATAGCACACTGAGCTCAGCTGGACTTATCAAGGCCACAATATTTAGAATAATTCAGGCATTAAACGAGCTAAAAGTCTCAAATCAAGGCTCAAACAAACACCTCCAGACTTTGGTAATTAATAGCAGCCCCGAGGCTCTGTGTGTTTTGTTTTACCGTCTAATTATGAAAGCTTGTAATGAAACAAGGAACCACAGTCGATATATTCCAATCGCTGATCACAAGCAAAATATTCACAAAAACTACACTCTTTGGAGCAGATAACACCGTAGAATGTTATATCTATGTAATTATGTAGGTCCCGGAGCTGCCACTAGCCACTAGAACGCACCACCACTTCCTGACTTCCTGCACTCTACGGGAAGAAGAACAGCCTGGTATTTAAACCCCCAAGCACAAACTGATCTACAAGGATTCTGCCAAGACGGACCATCCCTCAGACCACTGCAAATCACGTCGGCGCTTCAAGACATCGATTCCTGGACCTCTTTTTCTTCAGTCAGTGCTCCTCACACGGGGCACCATAAACAAAAAGGGACGTATCTAAGGGACCATTCACAGCGAAACACCTACATAGTAAACCGAACCATTTCCACTAAACAGTAGCATAACGTAGACCTTTTCTCAAAACCTTCACAGACCCCACTTCACAGAGAACCCGTGTCTGAGACCCTTTCGCTCGGCCTACTTCAAGTTGACCTCAAACGGATAAATAATAATAATAATAGTTATAATAATCGTCCTGCTAATCTGATAGATAGATAGATAGATAGATAGATAGATAGATAGATAGATAGATAGATAGATAGATAGATCCTTTATTTGTCATTGTAGCTAGTACAACGAAATTTGCAGTGCTTACCTGCATTATCATGAAACTGGAACGCTGTTATCAGACACATTTTGCAGCCTGTACAACAAATTTACTTCCTCTACAGCAGGGGTGACCAATCTTATCTGGAAAGGGCCTGTGTGGGTGCAGGTTTTCATTCCAACCAATTAGAAGCCACACCTGATTCCACCTGTTTCATCAGTTGATCTTGACATTTAATTGATTCAGGTGTGGCTTTTGCTTGGTTGGAATGAAAACCTGCACCCACACCAGCCTGTTGCAGATAAGATTGGACACCGATGGTCTACAGCAGGGCATGGAAACGTTAAACTCGGCTTCCTGATGCTCTAGTGCATTCTACACAAGGAACTGGGCTTAAGATTTCTCGTCAAAAAGGGTTTCGAATTTATTCTGAATTTCGAGAAA
This sequence comes from Noturus placidus, assembly GCA_022414735.1. NCBI lineage: Eukaryota > Metazoa > Chordata > Actinopteri > Siluriformes > Ictaluridae > Noturus > Noturus placidus. Next base: position 43,825 of record JAFFST010012816.1, on the reverse strand, counting down.
TAATGATATGAATTCTAACAAACAAGGGTTACGGTTTTTTAATTTCGCAAACGCGAGCCCTGTCGTTAACCGGAACCTTCATGTCTTGTCGTACTAACTGAGCTGTGTGAATTGTGTGAATACAGAATCTAAAGTGGAAGACTGCGTCAAATTTATCTCTAAATGTGCTCTAAATGTGCGATTTATTCCCATGAAGCTCTTACAGAAACATCACAACACTGACACAATACAAGTCAGTAATTGACCCTTAATCTCACTTAAACACTTATAGATTGTTTTGTTTTGGGTTTGTTTGTTTTTTTTTTTTTTTGCTTGATGCATGATAATGATTTTGTAGCTAACATTAATGGAATAAATTGCTTTTATGCCTACTTTAAATTTTTTGCCTTGCATCACAGTTAGCAAAATTGCTGTTTTGAGGGCTCATTAGCATTCAAGATAATACATGCTGGTGCGGCCTTGCAGACAAGTTTCTAATCGGATGAAAGGATAGGATCCTCTCATCACGAAGCATTCCGGCTGAGAGAACACAGGCCTTTAGAGAGTCAGTTATCGCTCTGAATTATACATGGAGGCGCAGTCTAACCGGGACACGCTGAGAAAGCACGGCTCCTCTTCTGTAGGTTTTGCTCGACGTGTACTCCGGACAGAGACGCATCAACGAGAAAAAGACAGATCGCTATTTCAGAAAAACAGCGGAAATATCAAAAATGAAAAAAAAAAACATCAACAAAATGGCCAAAATGAAACCTGCACAATTTACTGTAAATGTAATGCACTTTTTAAAAAAAAAAAAAAATCAATCTTTCAATAAAGTTGTGTTTAAATGTTTTCACAGACCAAAAGAAAAATAAAAAAATAAAAACAAGCACGTTCATGGCACGGCTGATTTACCTTTAGCTACACCCACAAAACGTAATAAATTGCAAAGCTAAACAGTGAAAGAACGGCTTCTAAGCGCGTCTTCCAGTAATGCAGCTCAGCCACTGCAGTGCAACCGCTACAACAGACACACTCTAACTGGAAGTTTTAGTTTTGTTCTAATCGATTGGCTGGTCCTGTTTGGATTTCTATTGGATCTCTTTCTTTCAAGTCATTAATATGAAATATTCTCAAATTTTCACTAAAGCCATGAGTGCAACTGAAATAAATTTGAACTTGACAGCATAATAATCCGTCTATAAAAAAAGTCTGCTTATACGTAAATTTTTCCATATCGAGCGTGACAGATCAGGCTCAGTAATGTCTTTTCACAGCAGCTCCAGAAAACAGAATAAGTCTGTTTTGAGAATATAATTAGTATAAATTAATACACAACTCCGCTCTTCAAACTTCAGGCCACTGAACCGAACATGATTTAGTGCTAAAAACAAAACAAAACAAAACCCCAGTTTTTAGACCAATTTTAAAGATAACAGTGAATCAGAAACCACATCAGTGAGTCTGAGACATCTCCACAAAGATCTTGGAGGTGAGCGTGTGATTCTGGCTAAACCTTTAGCTTAATTATAAGCTAGTATCACTTGCTAGCTACATTACCTACGGAACATACCGCTGAACGTTCATTAACGCTGGGCAGGAAGTTTGTGTGAGTGAGAGAGAGAGGCTTTGGGTAGAAAGATGTGATCGGTGTTGGGTGAGATTGGAGGAATAGGAGAAACAGGAGGGGGGTGCCCAATGCCCCAGATCAATACTTCACCACAAAACATGATCAGCAATGATGTTTCCTTGATGAGTGAAACCTCCACATAATAGTCCAGAGACACACACATACACACTTCTACTAGCGTAATACAGGTCAGTGTAGTCTTTTAGATGAGCACACACACCCCTACACACACCCACACAGGAGGGGTTTTTACTGTCCGACTCTTCATCATAAAGGCATATCGGCTTGGCTCGTAGTATCACATCACCATCATGTGATTGGGACAAGCACTCTCAGGGAGCAGCGTGAGTGTGTGAGAGTGAGTAAAAAGGACTTGGTAAATGCATTATGTTACAGCCTTGCACTTAGCTGTGTCATATTGTGCATATGCGGATGTTCTTAATGTGCAGGCCAGGCACTTGAGACGATGCTGAGAAAAAGAACCGAGAGAGAACGAAAAGCAAAAGACACAAGGCGAGAGGAAAGAACGTGAGCCGAGAGGCCGCGAGGGGAAAAAGGGATGCGCTATGTATAGGAATAAAACACTTTGTGTTGCGTCGTTGTAGGAAACTAATCAATAATCAATGACGGGGTGGCTACCACCATAATCGCAAATTCCACTCTAATACCACCGCGATTGCTAACGATTCACAATTATTATTGGTTTTATAGTTACATTTAATGTCCTGAAACATCGTTCCCTCACCAACCATCCTCTCTTTTTCCCCTCTCTCTCTCTCTCTCTCTCTAAATCTTATAGATTTTTGATCTATGGATGTTACAAAGCACTGACACATGAGATTCCTTCCGCAAATGTTACATACTGTATGTTTTCTCTCTCTTGAAGTTAATAATACAAAATGACACCGCTTGTCACGGTACCAAGAACTTTCGAAACTGCAAAAAGCTCTTTGCGCTGTAGACTGACACTGGAGACTCCTTCTGTAAATGTTAAATAAGCGTCTCCCTACAGGAAAATTCAGATACAGATATTCCTTAAACAACGGCATATTTAAAAAAATCCGTCGATTGTTAACGATGCTTAGATTACATGGAGCCGTACTGCTTGTGCTAGAACGTTACTCTCTACCGTGTGACCAATCAGATGCAGAATTCCGAGAAAGTTCTCTCTCGTCGTAAGAGCCAAGAGTTTGTTGGTGTATCAGCTTTCTTTGGCCACTGCTCTCTAATCCCGCATGTGCTTCGGCAGCACAATGAAACATCACCTGATCTCTCAGAGCGGCCCGAGGAGGAGAGCGAGGTGGCCATCGCACACACATTTCTCGCTAATCGCACGGATAACGGGAAGGCTGAAGGTCTGTCCTGAGGGATCGAGCATGCGCTCGGACACGTGATGATGTCAGCAGTTCAAAGGTTTGTTTGGGGACGGAGTTATCACAGTAGATATGGCCAATCACAGACGTTGGTGTGTGATGTAATAACGCAGCTGGTGATTAAATCTTGTGTAAAAGCAGAAAAGTAAGCCAAGAGGAGGTTTAAAAACAGGAAATCTAATCAGGCTTTGTCTCAACAAACACCAAACAGGGGTTTTCAATCAATTTCCAAACATCATGTGAAATCCAAGCACTTTTCAGCATTTTATTATCTCAAGTAGATTAGATAATTCTGATTCCCCCCCTACTATCCCACAACATTTACATCCATTATACACGTCCATGTAAGGTTGTTTCAGCAAAATGCTCAGAGGAACGCTTCGACTGGAACTTTAAATTTTGAATTTTCTAGCTAGTTTAAGTTGAATAAGCAAGAAGGTCAGTGTTATTTCACACTGCAGGATTACGTGAGGAAAAACGAATTACTTTTTGACAATTTTGGCAAATCTAAAGAAAAAAACCGAAGGATTTTATTCCACATTTCAATCCTTTCAAGCCTTTTCCTGATTTAGTTTTCCTAACTCAACCACAGAATGCTGACATTATTTTATCATTTTTCTGCATGGAGACCTGTAAATATTCTTATAATATTCGAAAAGCTCTTGATTAGGTCTAGTACAACGTATTACCTTTATTTATTCGGTTGTCACTGAGAACGTTTTGCGTCTGACTGGAGTGCTGATACGTCAATTAACCGACTTTTTAACTTCTACTGCTTATAAAGTGGTTCCTCCAACATCACGGCGAACAATTATGGCTAAAAGCATCATCATTATTATTATTTTTACTCAATACCAAAAATCTCGCAAATTATTCAGCCCACTTAGAAGCATGATACTTTTATTGGGCTTTTCCATTACACGTTTTATATATACATATATAAATAATGATTTGGATCGACATACGACTGATCTGATCTGCAGTGGTGTTAATTTAAGGTCAAGCTTTTAACTAGTAAATTAGCGCCGAGCTATACTGACTGTTCTTTTATATTTGAAAAGTAACACATTTATTTATATAAAGAAAGAAAGAATTCTTCAACACTAAGGAAATGGTTTAAAAATTTTAACGCTGCAATTTAAAAGATTAAGAACATTTTCACATCACGTCAGCGGATTCTAGTTAGTTTGTAGCTACAAAATTTAACACAAAGATATCACGATATCTCGGAAACATGTATTGTGATGTAATTGATCACAATATCCGTATTTTATCATCACATTGCCCAGCCCTATAATAAATATTAAACAACAGACTCCAAAGAAAAAAAAACAAACAAATAAAGACACCAATAAACTCTGCAAACAATTTCCAATATGCTTATTATTACGTGCATTCAATATGTCAGTTAAAACCGATATCTGACCCTGGATCAGTGTTATCACAGCACACAAACACAGACATATATTACACACACAGACATACACACATATATATATATATATATATATATATATATTAACTGATGCAAAAATCACAATCCTGATTAAATTAATATTCATCACACAGTCCTACTCTCATGGCTTACAGATATGTACAAATTTACACAAGTAACAGTGAGTAATTCAGGGATGTTTTCCAGAACTTATGCATTCATAACACTACATAAGTATGAACGTGATGACCTCTGACCCTCTGAGCAGTATTCGCTTCATCCTAGCTACGATGATATATCCGTATATTCATCGTTATACTATTACATTATAAAGCTGATATTACATGTTATTATTACAGACCCATAAAAGCCAGCATAAAGCGTTGGAGTAAAGTGAGACGATGTCTACAGACCGGCGGCACTCAGACACAGCGTTATTAGATGTAGAGTGCTAAAGCCGGAGAAAAACCTGGCCTGATGTGAGAATGATGTGAGAGAGAAAGGCGTGAGTCTCTAAGCACGATTTGATAAACTCGTGTTTCGGATCGAGGACTCGAGAGTGTTTGCTGACAGCAACAAAAGTTTAAAAAAAAATCTTTTTTTTTTTTTTAAATTAGCTAAGAGACCAAAACTTTGCCCTTTGCTCCTGTTTAGCGTGTGTTGACAAATAACCCGCTATCACAAGACGATTCAGAACAGCACTGTTTGACCAGGTTCAAGAGATAAACTGGGGGGAAAAAGCTGACGAATTAGAAAAGATTATCGGATTATCTAGACTTAGTTTCCAGAATTTTCCAGATGTTTCCAGACTAGTACATTCTATTGCACCAAATCTATTACATCTGATGTTCAGACTATGCTTTTAGACTATTTTTAACTTAATTTATATACCTTTGCAGTCTAGTATTCAAACTACACGGTGTCCCAAAAGTCTTCATACATAGGGGAAAGGAACACCAAAATTTTTCATACTTAGTTTATATTATTTTTCAAATAGATTTTAAGAACTCCTTTGATGAAAGAAGAGCGTAGGCTATTGAAATCAGTCTCATGCCTGGGACGGGAAGCTGTCGCAAGGTTCTCGATGGACTTTAACAGGAAACACGGCGAGCACATCACACACACGATACGGTCGCCAAACTTATCAACAAATTCAAACCGACCGAGAGGAAGCGGACGTCCCCGAACATCCGCTGACGAAGACGCGACCGACGTGGTCCTGGTGTACATAGTCCCCTATACAATGTATGAAGACTTTTGGGACACCCTGTATATGTTATCATTCCTTTTAAACCTAAATTTCTTCAATTTAGCAGTCTGGTGTTCCAAAGTCGGTTTTATCCCTCATTTTTCAACTTAAAACTATTCAATTGGACAGTCTGTTATAGTAATCTACTATAATAAAATCAGCCTGATTATTTTATAACCCTAAACCTATTAAACGTTACAGATTTATTCCAACGATGCTTCTATCTTTCATTTTAAAACCTAAATCTATTACATTTTTCAGGCTGACATTCAAACTATACCTTTATCTTTCATTTATAAACCGAAATTTATTACTCAGCCTTACTCTTTTGATTCATTTGGCCTAAATAATTTATAAATTTATACTGAAGACACTGCGTGCATACATCTCATTTTTATGTATTACTAAAGATGCAAAAACAACTCACAAACTTTTTGTCTTTAACAATATTAGTGGTTATAGAAATTATATTCTATTATATTAGTATATTATCATTTATTATATTATATTATATTATAGCATATATAGAAATGTTACTTTACCTAAAATACACTGTATTTTGTGCAATAAAAAATCAATCAAATATTATTATTGTTATTATTATTATTTTTATTAAATGCTATCAGTAGGCACTCACTAGCCTCATCCTTTTAGCTACTATATCACAACACACTTTTTAACATCCCCTACACAGAGTAGATACTGTAGATGTTCATTCTTTTGGAACCCCAGATACCAGATCAACTTTAGCTAAATTATATCTCCTTATCTTATTATGATTAAAGTCTTTTTTGAGGACGTTATTGTTCATATTATTCACACACAGCTTGTGTGAGTTTGTCTTACTCAGACTTGTGGAGTTGGACCCTTGGACCTCTGAGATCACGTAAACCAGCGGTTCAATCCTATTTTAGTAAATCATGATTTTGTCTGTTTTGGAGCATCAGTCCCCATGTACTATTTCAAAACTCATCTCTAAAAGGCTTTGGGAAAAAAAAATCATTATAGTCATTAACAGAGAACGGTTCCTTTCAGATCCTTTAGATTGGAATGAGAGAGTCGAGGAAACGGCACACGTGTGAAGGTCATGAGAGATGTTTTTACGGCCTGTTCTATTTCCTGCTATTCGTTGTGCAATTCTGAACAACGAGCGATTAAACCACACATCCCAATATTACTTCCAGAGGTCAGCAATTTCTCCATTTTTATTCAATTTATGATTTTGTGGTTTGAATATCCTACAAAGAGCATGTCAGGGTGTCCATGGTTACAGATGTTTTTAGTAACTGCTTAACCTAAGATGCATTTGGCCTTCGATTTTTATTTATACATCAAATGTCACTACATTGCTTCAGTCAATGTCTCTGAAGCTCACCTTTTTCCTCTGGAAGAACCTGAGAACCTCTGACCTTGGACAAATCCATGAAAGAATCATACTAACAATCAAACCCAAAGCATATACACCACAGTAAACCACTACAATGAGGGGATTTTCTCCATGCAGTCAGACAGAGCACTGAAAAACTCCCATCCGTCAGCTTTACCGGAAGAAGTCCAGGATCCGGTTCCAGATCAATGCAGTCCACACATTTATATTATTGTTGCCAACATTAATGCCCTTTTAATCTTTAGGAGATTACCCCTCATCGATCTGCAAGCGTTCAACTACATCAGATTTGTTTGAGAAAACCGTGTCATAACTAGCCGAGATTGAATGCCGAGACAGGACCGATAACAATAACCCCGGAAGTGGGTTTTTTTTCAGTGCCAGAGCGATTGAGATCTGTTTTCCTTTAACACTTTTCAAGGTTTAAATTCACATTTAGGTTGAGCTTAGAGCATGTAATGAAATTGTATGAATCATACATTTTACTGAATATGCAACTAGCCGATTATCACCATGACAAGCCTGCTCTCTGAGAAAATAAACAAAAAAAAGGGTACTAAACAGTACCACTCCTTATCACTCCATTGAGATGGTCTTCTCACACCTTTTGTATGAGATGCACCTTCTAAAACATAATTTGAGCCGATTCTATAGCTTAAATCTTTTTAAAGGTATGCTAATAGGAGTGTGACTATCCATGCTAGAAACCTGAATGGATTCTTTCTTATAACTTATTTATGCTCTTACTCTGTTTTCACAGTATAGTGACAAAAAACATTTGCATTACATAACAAATGCCTTTAAGATGAAACTGGCTATTAATTTATAAATGCTAGCTTCTAAGTAATCTAGCATAATCTGAAGAAAGTGCATGCTATCTATCAATCAAAATGTTCATTTATCTCAGTTTTATATCTCAATATTTACACTATGCTATATTACATACATTTCATTCAAATTTAGCTATATCGTATATGTGGTTTATTATTATTATTACTATTTTATTATTTGGCATGTTAGCAGATACGTATGTGGGCTGATCATTGTGCATGGTACAGAACTTTTCCTCAAACATTTTGAGTATGGTTCTATACAGTATATTTATTTAGCTAACTTTACCCAGACCTCATTTGCTTAAGGAGCTGTTTTTAGGGGTCAAAGCACAGGAGCCCATTGTTTTGTTTTGAGTTTGGTGAAATGTCCAGTCATTAATTAATACCAACAGAAATGACAGATTCCCAACAGGACATGGGATAGGACACTCACTATAAGAGGTAGTTTCAGTGCTTTATGTGTTGGGTTTTAGGTGTTAGGTGAACTCTGGGAATATTTTTTTTCTCGTGTCTGTGATAAGATTTATATCTAGTTGCAATTTTTCAAAAACTCTGTATATTTTCCCTTCTCTCTTTCATTTTATATCACTGTATATCACTCTACACTTTCGAAAAAAAAAAAAAAGAACTCAAAAGTAGTGCAATGACCAGAAAGCACACAAGGTTCACGTTCTGCACGTTTTGCCCGGTTAAAAACCCCAAGAATGTATGCTTTTTTTTGTGCAGGGTCACGCGGAGAGCTCTATCAATAATTCATCGGGCCGCAGCAGCTTCTGCTGCTTCTTTTCAATTCCCCCTGTCTGCCTTTCGCCTATCACATAATACCCTCCAACCCCCCCGCTCCCTCTCCTAACCCCACAACCCCTTAAAAAAAGAGAAAGAAAGCACCAGGCTCCACCACCATCTGCAAGACTAAGATTACAAAATGCATCTCCAAATCTCAACAGAAAAAAATCTGACATGGTTAATCAATTAATGAATATATTTTTCTAATTATTACTATTGCTATTATTAATCTTATCAGGGTTAAAGCCTGCATCTCAGTGGAGATCTCAAGACTGATTCTTTTTACATGTCCGTCACCGCAAAGACCACTTAATTATCTATCGCTCTTAAGCCCATATTCGAATAATCGATTCAAGTTATAGCCTATAGCTTGAATCGCACAGGTAAACGTGTGTGTGGGGTTTTTTTTTTGGTATGTCATTTATCTACTACGCTTGGGGTTTTTTACCCCTGCAAAACTGACTGAATATGTAATTGACCTATAGGCTACATCAAAATCACATTTCTATTCATAACCAGTGTTATTATAGAACAGATAGCATACAATAAAAAAAAGTGTAGCACAATTAATACAGCCTTATAATGCATTGACACACAAATTCAAATTCTATCGATCACCCAACCAACACACCTACTCAGGATCACTGCAATGACAACAATATAGTCATTCAAACAATCAGCCTCAGCATAGCCTATTGAAATGAAGAGGGGAAAATATGATCGAATAATCGCCTAAAGTAATCAGGGGAAAATAATTTCAGCACTAAACAAAAAAAAAACAAACAAAAAAAAATCTGAAATGTAGCGTTATTATGGATATACATGCCAATGTTTTCTTCAGATGAACAAAGGAAAATAGAGTGTGGTGTGTCCATCGCTAGAGGGGGCAGCAAGCTTGTAGTAAGAGAGAGAGAGAGAGAGAGAGAGAGAGAGAGAGAGAGATTTGCCCCCTTGTCCACATCAGTCCTCACAATCAACAACACTATAAACCTCTTCACAGCCTCTTTTAAAAAAATAGACAGTACACTTTTTTCCAGACAGGCTCAGAAACACAGTCACTCTGTGAGAACATCAGAGCAGTCAGTATTTCATGATCTATTTATTATTTCATCTTATTTAGCAAAGCAATTCAAATAAAATGAAGAAAGAAAAAAAAACTATAGAAAGACGCAGTTTCTGTGAACCATCATGAACACGGCCATAACAACATAACACTGTTGTGTGTGTGTATGTGTGTGTGTGTGTGTGTGTGTGTGTGTGTGTGTGTGTGTGCTTAAATGTCGCATCGTATTTTAGACTTTGCACCATAACCCTGAGTTGCTTTTTAAAGTTAGAGAAGTCAAAATGTAGAAAACGTCAACAAAAGCACGAGTTTAAAAAATTCGAAAAAAAAAAAAAAAAAAGAAGCAGGATAGCTTTTGTTAAAATAATTTGTTTCTATACAAATAGCCTATATAGGCCTATATATTCTTTTCCCAAAAGCTCTGACGATGAATTTAATTGTACAATTTATTCCAATCAGGTGAGCTGAACTATCAGATTAATAAACATTATGAAACGCTGTGGTTTGTTTCTCGTCAATCGATATTGATCGTAATTATCGACCAATAAAAGTGTTCAGTCAATTCAAAAAATATCACGCGATTTTTAGATTATTGCATTCTTCAGTTTGTTTTTGTCCTCTATGGCGAAGACGATGATGATGATATTATTATTATTATTATTATTATTATTATTATTATTATTATTGGTTGTTATTACTATTATGGTTATTATTATTATTATTGTTATTATTGTTATGGTTATTATTAATTAATGTTATTAATGTTTATTATTAATGTTATTATTATTATTATACAATCATTGCATTAACCTACTGAGAAGAAAGTTGTTTGGTTTTGTAAAAAGAAGAAGAAGAAGAAGAGGAAGAAGATAAACGCCTTTGTTGATTTTTACCTGCAAGCCTCAGCGCGGACATCCTCTGAAACTCGGGCTCCTGCAGCCACTTCCACATGCGACGGAAGGTCTCCCGGCCCGATTTAAGTTTACTCCACGGCTTGGGGTTGCGCAGCAGGTCGGACAGCGTGCCTTGCGAGCGGCACAACACGCGCTGAGCGAAGATGGCCTGTGGGATGCTGTAGCGCTTCAGCTCGGCGGTGATGCGCTGCGCCACTTCCTTGGTGTTGATCTCCTCGAGCTGCTGCTGGTGCTGCTGCTGATGGTGCTGCGCCCCCGCAACGCCGTTACCGGAGGAGGAGGAGGAGGAAGAGGAGGAGGGTGGCCTGTCCCGGCCGGACGCCGCCAGCACGGGCGCATGAGGGTGTGGGTGATGCACAGCGGCGCCGGGGTGCATTCCGTTTAGATGTGGGGGCATCATGCTCGCCACGGGTCCGCCGAGGCCCCGGGACAGGTGCTGCTGGTCCCCACGGGCCAGCATGGCTGCGTGCGCGTCAAAGTTGGAGCCCAGCATCTTATCGTGGCCGCCGCCGGTGTTGCCGCCGTAGCCGTGAAGACTCTGCTGCGCGCCGTGCACCGAACCTAAGCCGTTACCGAGCGGGCTCAGGCTCGGCGCTACGGCGCTCATGTCCTTATGGTACGCGCTGTAGAGGTTGTTCATTCCCGGTAGAGCACGGTCGTCCCGCATCAGCGTGAAACTCCCGCTCACGTTGCCCGAGAGCCGCTGGTGGTGGTGATGGTGGTGATGATGGTGGTGGTGATGGTGAGGATGGTGGAACTTGTCCGATACCGTGGAAATGGGCGGCAAAGGTTGCAAAGGGGTGAGCGTGGTATAGGTGCCGCTCATGCCCATACCGGGAGGTGACGTGTCGCAGGGCACGCTCATGCTCATCCCGTGATGGAGCGGCAGAGACAGCTCGGCTCGGTACTCTCCCGTGCCCTCTAGGATGGTAGCCATGCCGGACACCATGGCCGAGCGCGACGCCAGGTCCTGGTGTATCCGCAACGACGACGACGACGTGGAAGTGGTGGTGTTGCTGCTGCGTGCGTGATGCGGGCTGTGGCCGCTCATCAGCTCGTGCTCATGGCCGCTCGCGCTCAGCGCGCCGTGCAGGCCGCCCATGCCATCCATTGTCATCTCCGGGTTCATGGCGAAAGCATCCAGATCCTCCTTGGCCAGGCATCGATAGGCGTTGTAGGCAGTCTTCATTCAGTCCATTCATGTATATAAAGCTTCTTTTTTTGTGTGTCTCCGTGCACAGGAATGATTTTATTATCCTTTTCTTTTTTTTCCCTTAAGGCCTCTCGGTTTTCCCCCCTCCTATTATAAATAAAAAAAAACAAAACAATATCGGCGTTGTGTCTCAGACGGGCCAGCGCTGATTTCTCCCCATGTCCGACCCTCTCCTCCTCCTGCGGATTCTGTTCGAGCAGCTGGATTTGTGCAGGATGAGATTTGCTCTGCTTAGTTTTGCTGCAGCCAACCCTGATGAAATGGGCGGGGTTTGCTCTATTTTGCTCTTCTCCCCCACCCTTCTTCTCTCTGAAGGACAGGTTGAAGTAACCAATCACATTGTAGCGTCGGGTTGAAATGAAGTGAAAGGACCGCCCCCTTTTGGCCTCGTGTCCAATCGCAGGCTGCGGTGGGCTTGCGTGGAGATTTGTAAGGCAAGTTCCTGTGTTATAGAGGCAAAATAAAGATATTTAAAAAGAAAACTTCGAATTAGCAACATTTAACTGCTACATTTAATACTTAATGTTGTGGAATGAAAGTAAATTTTTTTATCAGCTCGTTTGCTTTTTTTTTTTAAAAAAGCAAAACAGTAATACAATTTAAATTACTAAAATGTAAAGGCCACTACACTTACCAGAATTATATATATATATATATATGTGTGTGTGTGTGTGTGTGTTATTAAAGCTGATATTATTTATTTGAGAGATATTCTTTATAGATTTTAGATTAGACACGCAAAAGACTCTGCTGCACTTTGATAGCACTTGCTATGGAAACTTTTTTTTATTTTTTTATTATTAAAATGTCTTGAAGCTTTACAGTGTCCCAAAACACTAAGAAAACTCCAACCGATTGAAAAGTAACAGATTTCTTTGCAGGCCGGTTGCTCTGGAGGTTGAGCAGATGCGGCTTTTGTTTAAGTGAGTCTGTAATTAAGGACGAAGGGACAGAAGTCTGAAACGCGTGACCTATTTTATTTTTTGTGTCTTTTGATCAGCTGTCAGAGGAGGAGCAGGAGGGGGCGGAGGGGCCTGAGGGGGCGGGGCGGGGGGCATCACACTGAGAGACTCGGAGAGGACAAAACAGGATGAGCAATCGGGCAAAGTTTGTCTCTCAGAGACAGATAGATAGTATGAGAAAGAACACGAACCTCTGGCCTACATTTGTGCTTTTAACGGGCCGCAAAATACAATCAGACAGTCACGTGGGAAGCTTAGGATGACTTCCAGCATCAAAACATAGTTATAATAATTAATATTTCATTCATTTCCTTCAGTTGAAATTTTTTTAAATCCATGCAATCCTACGAAAGAAAGAAAAACCAAGCATGAAAAGCCTATAAAGTCTCAAAAACTAGTACTAAACTGTACTTCTCTGTGTTTCCATGGTGTTGATCAAGTGCACATCTTGTGTACCTTTAGTGTATCTTTTACCTAAAGTGCACATAGTGTTTACCACCTTTAAGACTGTAGTCAAAAATGAGGAATACAAAAACAATTAAGTAAGCAAATAAATAAATAAATAAATAAATAAATAAACAAATAAATAAATAATTTGCGATCGAGTTATTGACCTTACATTTTTTTTTAAAGGTGCACTCTATCTACATTTTCAGATAAAATAGACATATTAAAGGTACAATAGATGTGCCCTTGATTAAAGGTACCACCTGAGCGACCAGGAAAAGTACTATTCGGGACTATTTTTTTGCTTTTATGAAAGTGTACTTTAAATCATTTTTAGCCTCGAATGCTTTCTTCTTTACATCTGCAAACTGTATAATACTGTATATCAAATAATGCAGAAATGTTGGAAAATGATGGCATTAATATTTTAAGTGTGCATTTTAAGGGTGTCGTCCACACCCCTAGGAGCTGAGGAGTAAAAATCAATACAGTGAATTTAAAGTGAAGTTATTTCTGCAATAAGTTATTTCTCTAAATCGAAAACTTTTAGCTTTTTTCTATAAAATTACCGGACATAGTATCATATGATATGTGTATATGTCTTTACATGGATAGCAGATTTTTATTTACAAATAAACATTTGGCTTAGCGTACACTTATGCAAAAAAAATCTGATTTTGATTTTTAAAATAAATAGCTAAATAACTAAATAAATAAAGATTATTATAAACTAAAAACAGTTGCCTGAACTTCATTGTAGCAAGTAGCAGAAACCCGGTGTGGTTTATTTAGCGCATTAAATGAGATAAAAATGATTGTAAATGACACTAAATGGTTAAGTTCAGATAGTGAGTCTAATCCAAAGATCAAACAAGGTGTGTGAAACTCCAATTTGGAACAGTTTCTGTTTTTTTTCTTTTTTTGTCTTTCTTTTTTTTCATTATTTTTTTGTCCTCTTTCAGGCCATCTGCCATGTTAAGTGCAGCTTTATTGATCAGAGTCCTGGCGGACCCCACGCTGATCTATACACACACACACACACACACACACACACACACACACACACACACACACACACACACACACACACTCCCCCACATTTCTTTTTTTTCCACGGGTGATGATGCTCTTCCATGCATATGCACAGCTACAGTTCTGTCACGAGCTCTACGGGGTAAGTCTCTCTCTCTCTCTCTCTCTCTCTCTCTCCACACACACACACACACACACACACACACACACACACACACATTCCTTTGCCATTTTTTGGTATTGTATACATGCGTCAGGGGGTCAGATGGAAGGGGCGGGAATTAATTTGGCACGGTTTTACATCACAGCGGTGACGGAAGCGCGGGACCTGTGCTTTCACACACACACACACACACACACACACACACACACACACACACACACACACACACACTGCATGTTTTGCGTTTCGGCTCTCGCTATGAATTTAGGAACATGTAGGCTGTAAAACTCTAATATTACAGTCTAATGCTAATTATGGGTTATATTAGTGTCTACTATATTCAAATACAAATTAAAATTGATTATAATATAATTATTTGATTATGTAAATGAACACCTTTTCCTTACATCATCGATATTAATTTCCTATACACTATTTGAACAGTTTTTTTACTGTTGATTTAGATTGTTGACAAATAAAATGCGATGCATTAAAAAAATGAAGATGACTAAGAATTAAGAAATAACTTAGCCTATAATATACACTGTAACTGTATTGTTTGTCATATTGTATTTGTATATCTACCTGTTTACTCGTAAACATCTTTAATTTAATTGTTGTTTTTTTTTCTTTCTAACTTTGATAATCTAGATAATTAAGAAGAGTCTCATTTTTCGGTCTGTTTGATGTAAAATGTATCTTTTTAATTGCACGTTTTTGTAGTTCAGATGTTAAAGCTAGACTCACTAAATGAAAAAAGTCTTTAAAATCGAATAGAATAATCTAATCTAATCTAATCTAATCTAATATAATCTAATCTAATAACCCTTATCCAGGTTGAGTTTTAGTTCATGCTCATGTATTTAACCATCATTTATCATTTTTTTATTGATGAATTCGTTAAAGAATCATGTTGTACGACTCTGTGTCGAATAGAGTAAATACACAGCATTATAGTAAGAAATAACAGACTAATAAATCCGAGAAAAATATATTTTTAATTAGTATTTTTCAAGTTTTAGCTTCAGTTTGGTTCATCTTATAAAGCATTATTATTTATTATTATAATTATGCGAATAATCCGTGTTTTACTTTGTGAATGCTTTCTATCTGAGAAGCTCATTATCTCATAGGTTAATCTTTTAATTGATGACATTAAACGATTTTGTAACTTGTGCAATTCAGAGGACGTCAATATTTTGAGCTTTTGAGCAAAAAATAATAATACATTAATAGAAAATTAGACGTCATCACAAGACTTTATAAGACGTTTTACAATGGCTATTATTATTATTATTATTATTATTATTATTATTATTGTTGTTGTTGTTGTTGTTGTTAGAAGTAGTAGTAGTAATAGTAAAAGTAGCAGTTGTTTACGAATTAAACTGTATTAGCAGATGCATACAAACAGAAAAAAATAAGTACTTTGTTCATTAAAAAAAAGAAAAATTCATTAAATAATTACTCCAGGCCGGTGGTTCTACTTAACACTGCTTTTTGTTTGAACTCGTAAATCCCATCAGCACACACACGCACACGCACACGCACACGCACGCGCACGTACACACTCACACGCACACACACACACACACACACACACAAATCCCATCAGCACACGCACGCGCACGTACACACACACACACACACACACACACACACACACACACACACACAAATCCCATCAGCACACGCACGCGCACGTACACACACACACACACACACACACACACACACACACACACACTTTATCTGCAGCTTTCTCACTTTACTTCATCACAGTATCTCTATCAGGGCGAGAATCATAATGCTATTAAAGGCTCGGTGTTAGTCCTTCTCAAGGAGATTGATTAATAGTTGATTAATGTCTACAGTCACAGTGCAGCTGCAAACATCAGGTCAAGATCGCTTCCTCTCCCTGTTTTATTATTATTATTATTATTATTATTATTATTATTATTATTATTATTATTATTATTATTATTACCCTTCATACAATCTTTTTGAATTTGACCTTACTACTAAACCGTAAAGCAAATGAAAGCAAAGCAGTTTTTAATGTAACACGTTTCTGTCCGCGGCGGTACAATACAATAAAAATTATAATAACCATCATTCTTTTTCTAAACATGTGTTTTTCTGTAAAAGTATGTAGGCAAAAGCGCCATTTTTCAGCCAGCAGAAATTCGAGGGTTTACTCTAAATATCCGTAAAGATCCGCGGACGAAGCCTAGAGATGAGAGAAGGAGAAATACACACTGAAAGGGTGAATAAAAAAAAAAGATAAGAAAAAAGCGCCTAAAAAAGGAAGCTCAATATTTCCTGCGCGTTCTACTTCCTGTCTGTTAAAAGCAGGTGGCGTGAGACAGCGCGGTATTATTCAAACTACAGAGAATGTTCCTGAGCTGTGAAGAAGAGGCGACTTCCTTGAACAAGATTCTAACTCCTTTAAGAAGATGGTTCTAACTCCTTTAAGAAGATGGTTCTAACTCTTTTAAGAAGATGGTTCTAACTCTCAGAAAGATTTGAATACTCTGAAGAAGACTCTAATGCGCTGAAGAAGATTTTAAAGCTTTCAGGAAGACTCGTAAACTCTGAAGAAGATTCCAACCCTCTGACGGAGACTCTAATGCTCCGAAGAAGATTCTAACTCTTTTAAGTATATGATTCTAACTCTGAGAGAGATTCGAACACACTGAAGAAGACTCTAATGCTCGGAAGAATATTTTAATATTCATATTTTGAGGAAGACTTGTAAACTCTGAAGAAGATCCGGATGCTCTGTTTGAAAGTTTACAAATCTGCTTTAGAGATAATGGATCTTCTTCAGAGCATTCGCGACTTATTAGTCTCTAATGCTCTGAAGAAGATCCGTAATCTCTGAAGCAGATTTGTAAACTTTGAAGACGATTCGTAATCTCTGAAGAAAATTATGAATCCTTTAAAGAAGATTCCAAAACTCTGAAGATTCAAATTCTTTAAAGAAAATTCAAACATTCTGAGGAAGATTCAAACACTTTTAAAGAACATTCTAAAATATAAGATGACATATTTTTTTCACAATGTGTCCATAATAACGTCACATTATTATTATTATTATTATTATTATTATTATTATTATTATTATTATTATTATTATTAGTGCTGTTATTTCATCTCGTCTGTTTTTTACAATCGTTTAATTGGCAGATTTTTTTTGTCATTCTTTGAAGGTAATTCTGTCTTACAAGTGTGGAACATCAGGGGCGAAAGAATAAAAGGTTAGCAGAGGTCAGAGGTCACGGCATCACACCCTCTCACACTTGCATGGTCCAGTCCTATTTAGGGTTGGATTACCTGCTTTTCATTAAAATGCCACTAATTACTGAGATGAAAAATAATTTAGTGCGTTTATGAAATGCGTGTGTTTGAGTGAAATGGTGGCTTCAGTGGTTATGTAAAGATTTAAAATACATGAAAGGATTTAATGCACATAAAAAAAGAAGAGATATAAATGAAAGCATAAGAAGACTTTTCTCAGAAATAAATCTTGTACACTTCTTAAAACTGACCACATTTGTAATAATATTTCTAGTCCTATAACATGCTGATGAATTGAGGTGTTTTGGTTTGATGCTTACCTTCTCGCCTCACTGATGATCAAATCAGTTATGATCATTCATGTCCTTGGCTGTCCTTGTTTTATAACCTGCTTTGCAAATGAATGACCAGCCTGCCAGAGTTACCGTATCGACTCCTCCTGTTAAAGTGCGGATTTAATCCTCAGCACATTAAAGCCTCTCAGCAGGCCTGCAGTTGTAAGTCGGCCTAAATGTAAGTGTAAATATGTCTCCAACCTGCGACTATAAACACGATCCATTCTAAGTGATGGTCATATTGATTTCTTCTTTCGGAGTGATTGAAGCCGTGCTTAGAAAGCTTGGGTTAATTAATAACTAGCCACAGTTTGCATACACACACATATACACACACACACACACACACACACACACACACACACACACACACACACACACACACACACACACACACACACAGAGATTCTGTCTAAACCGTATTGTGGTATCCTCTTTCTTAATCAAAGTATTTCAACATAATCTTTATTCATAAATCTTTATATATAAACTTTACCTTCTCTCTCTCTCTCTCTCTCTCTCTCTCTCTCTCTCTCTCTCTCTCTCTGTGTGTGTGTGTGTGTGTGTGTGTGTGTGTGTGTGTGTGGGATTCTTGAGTACAGTGTGTGCATTGGACTGGTGACCTTTGGCCCCTGGCCTATGACCCCTTTATCACAGGCCACCAAACACACACCTTCCAGCACTGCCCAGCTTTCTACAGGCTCTCATTGCTTACTGTGCAAATCTCAGCCAATGTTGCACAAGACACTACTGAGAACATGCAGGAAAATGAATATATAAAGATTATTCTAAATGCCTTGTTGCAAATGACATTAAAAAAAAAAAATTAAATGAAAAGGTGTGTAACGGTGTCTGTCCATCGGAGGAGGAGTTTTTCGTAGTGTAGTTTAATGATTAATAAAAAGAAAAAACAGACATAGAGACAGTGCAAGAAAGAGACAGTAAGTGAGACAGAAGGACAGACAGAGAAACATAGGGATAAACAGACAGAGATACAGAAGGACAGACAAAGAGACAGTGAGACAGACAGATAGAAAGTACAAAAAAAACAAACAAACAGCCGATTCGGGACAGACAGACAGTGGTAGAGAAAGAGACAGACAGACAGACAGTGAGACAGACAAACAGACAGTGATAGAGAGAGAGACAGATAGTGATGGAGAGACAGATACTGAGAGATTGAGACAGGCAGACAGTGAGAGAGAGAGAGAGAGAGACAGACAGACAGACAGACAATGAGAGAGAGACAGACAGATAATGATAGAGACACAGACAGACAGTGAGACAGACAGACACACAGACAGTGAGAGAGAGAGGGACAGACAGATAGTGATAGAGAGACAGACAAACAGTGAGAGAGACAAACACTGAGAGAGAGAGAGAGAGAGAGAGAGAAAGGCAGACTGGCAGTGAGAGAGAGACAGACAGTAAGAGAGAGAGAGACAGACAGGCAGTGATAGAGGGACAGATGAACAGTGAGAGAGACAGACACTGTGAGAGAGAGACAGACAGTAAGAGAGAGAGAGACAGACAAACAGACAGTGAGAGAGAGACAGAAATCATATTTACAATTAATGTTTTTAAAAAATTATTTAAAAAAGAAACAATACTATGAATAATATGAGAGTAAAATCAGACATGTACACTGTATTAGTCTGTACATTAATGTTAGATAAAATACAGTAAAATGTAAAGGATTTCAGATAATAAAGGTATTTTGCGAGGCCTGAAGCAGGATTTGTGAGTAATTAATAATTCCACAGGAAGTCTCCGGCTCTCTTTATGTTGCTGTTGTGTTTTTCCTCAGCACACAATCGGTACTCTTCCCTCCCCGATCCCCACAGGCCGCTCTCAGCAAGCCCCAGCATATCGATTAGCCTCAGCCCACGTTTGCATAATTTCTGTTTTGGAGTCAGAAACACACTCTTTATCACCTCGGCTTCCATCGTGAGTCGTGTGTGAGTGGGGAGGAATGTGTGTGAATCAGGCCATGGTTCTCTGTGGGGTTTCTGCACTGATCGCGCCAGGTTGCACTGAACAGCGCTGATTAGCATCTTAATACAGTGATGCTTACTACATGAAGCTAAGCTGGAAAATGAACAAATGTGATTAATGTGGAATAAAATGAAATAAAAAAATAAAAATAAAATAAAAATTCATTGTTGCTTGAATGTTATGGTTTATGTGAAATTTTAAACATATAGCTTGTAGACATGTAGTACATGTTACAATTTTCCCATAATTCATTTACATTCACATATGATTCACGTCATTTATTTAAACATGATTTGTTTGTCACATGATTCTTTTACATATGTAAAAGAATCAGGTGACAATAAAAGAATCACAATAAAAGAATCACAAAGGAATCACATTTTCACATGTAATTGTTTTACATATGATTCATTTATTATCACATTATTCATTTTATTATATTTTTTGTGATTCTTTTACACAATTAATTTTAACATGATTATTTCCACGATTAATTTATTTTCACATGATTTTTTTTACCACATGATTAATTTATTTTTCACGTTATTCTTTTATATATGATTCATTTCTTTTACGTGATTATTTTTTTTCGCATAATTCAGTTTTAACGTGATTATTTTCCACAATTCATTTATTTCCACATGATTCATTTATACATGAGTCATTTAACACGATTAATATTTTCACATGATTCAATTTTACACATAAATCATTTTTAAAATGTGCATTTTCACGACTCTTTTATTTTCACGTGATTCTTCTATATATGATTCATTTACTTTCATGAGTTACTTATTACATGATTTTTTTATGTGATTCTTTTTACACATAATTATTTTTTAACATGTGCTTTCCCCCCAGCAATTACTTTATTTTCATGTGATTCTTTAACACAATTCTTTTTTGATTATTTTTTAAAAACGTAATTCTTTCTAAACATGCTGATATTTCAGGACAAATGGCTTCATTTTCCAGCTGTGATTGTCTCACATGAATAATTATTTTCCATGTTTGATAACACATTGTTTACGTGTAAAAAATCTATGAAAAAATTGTGCTGCTCACCTAATCCATCATACTCAATTAGTGATGTCATCCAAGACACAGATAACTCCACTAGGCATCTGTATCACGAGAAATGTTTTACAACAACAAGACTTGTACTTTTTTTTAAAAATTCTGATTTCATATTATTCCTTCAATTTTTTTCAATGATTCTTTTTCAAGAGATAAGACATTTAATGTCGAGTCATTTGGCTTAACTGGAATTGAATATGGATTCTTTTTTCTTTTATTTTAGGAAATCTCCTAAAAAATATATAAATATTTAAAGAAATTCCATTGAATTTGCCTCAATCTTTTTTTTCTCTCTGTTGTTGTCGTCTTTCCCATACCATCAATCCATCCATCTTCAACCACTTACTCCTTTTCAGGGTCACGGGGGAACCTGGAGCCTATCCCAGGGAGCATCGGGCACAAGGCTGGGTACATTTACATTTATTAATTTATCCAAAGCGACTTACAAGTGCACACTCATACACCAATGAAAGCAGAGCTTCCATGCAAGGTGCTAGCTTGCCAATGGGGGCAACTTAGGGTTCATTGTCTTGCCCAAGGACACTTCAGCATGGGATCACCCGAGCTGGGATTCGAACCACCAACCCTACGATTAGCGGACAACCCGCTTTACCAACTGAGCCACAGCCGCCCTGGACAGGGTGCCAGTCCACCGCAGGGCACAATCACATACACACTCACACACCCATTCATACACTACGGACACTTTAGACACGCCAATCAGCCTAACATGCATTTCTTTGGACTGGGAGAGGAAACCGGAGTACCCGGAGGCAACCCCCGACACACGGGGAGAACATGCAAACTCCGCACACACATGGCCCTGGCGGGACTTGAACCCCAGACCCTGGAGGTGTGAGGTGGATGTGCTAATTGTATCTTATAATACATTTAGCAATTCAATTGAATGAAATGGAAAAAGAAGCACATTAAAGAACCACTGAACAGTCACTAATGGTTCTTTTTCGTCCCTCAATATCTCATAAACTAAAAATAAAAACCACATAAAACCCCTCTGTAGAGCACTTCTCAATTTGAAATCTCCAAATATAAATTCAAAATGCTTTACATATGTGATATTTGAAAGTTAAAAGAAAGTATTTATGATAAAACGTGTTAAGTAAAAACAAAATGTACAATGACTCACAACTACTGAATGGACTTTAAATCTATGATAAGTTCTACAACTTACAACAATATAAAAGACACAAGAACTAAGAATAGGTTTTCCTGTATGTTCTGTATTGTAAATAAAAGAACTATAGATTTATATACATACACATGATGTTCAAAACGAGTAAAAAATCCAAATTTTGGTCATTTTATACTTGCAGAACCAGCAAACAAACAAAAACAAAAAAAAAAACCACACTCATGTTATCAAATACAAAGGTAAAAGGCAAAGCTTTAATGACCTTTGGACAGAATTCTCTCAGCGTGTGTGTGTGTGTGTCTGTGTGTGTGAGAGTGCATTTGGTCTATGGTGTGATTGTGAGAACAGCTTTAGCTTCATGTTCCATGTGCTGTTCAGTGGGAATCAATGGCACTGCAAAGCCTCCTCACACAATAATACACACTGCTTCAAAATGGCCACTCGATTCACCGAGGCGCTCCACTTTGTGACTCAGGAGAGCTCAAGCTTTCCAAAATCACCAGCGTCGTGTGACCTGGACACTCATCTCATGGCTTTTCAATATGTTTCAACCCAAATAAAAAGACAGCTGCAGGAAAAACAGTAAAGATTATAAAAAATAAATAAATATTGTTTGCATTAAAAAAAAGTTTTAAAATAGTTCTTTCACACGTTAACGATAGTTTTTAAATATCTAAAGTGAGATAAAAAAAAAATTAAACAATTATCTGCGAGCAACATACACTTCTAACTATATGTAAAAAAAAGTATTTAGAAATAATTAAAATATTTAATTAATAAAACTGTTTTACAATTGAACAATTTAAAACTTTTTTAAACAATTACTACATTTACTTACTACTAATGTAAGCAAAAATGTTCTTGCTTAGTACACTGAGGGGCTGGTTACCTCATCCTGCTTAATCTTTGACCCCTTCTTTCAACCACAGAGGTCAGAGGTCATGGCTGGCACGTGTCAAAAAAAATGAGGCTGGATACCAGATTTGCTAAGTAACATCATTATCATCATCATCATCATCATCATCATCATTAACAACAACAACAGTAACTGTTTTTAAAGTGAGCAAAGTACAGTATATTTGTCAAAACACATAATTGTGCAAAGTAATACCAAATTTCGCTCTGGTCTTTTTTTTCCATAAATTTGCGTTGCTTTCCTAAACAAGCTAAAGACACTTGGCGTTTGCCGATAAACACTGTAGCTTTTTGGAATTATGTCATAAGAACGTTAAATCAGAGTGTTTTATTCTCTCTTTTAAAGGTAATCGATAAGCAGTCTTTCTCTTCCCCACTCGAATCATGGATTCC
Source organism: Noturus placidus (assembly GCA_022414735.1). Taxonomy (NCBI): domain Eukaryota; kingdom Metazoa; phylum Chordata; class Actinopteri; order Siluriformes; family Ictaluridae; genus Noturus; species Noturus placidus. Next base: position 20,191 of record JAFFST010012816.1, on the reverse strand, counting down.
CAATACTGCATTGCTCCTGTTATTGTTTTTAATTGATGTTTCTTGTTTTAAATCATATAAGAAAGTATCCTTGAAAGAAATACCACCCAAAAAAAGTGTACACTCTGCACATGGCTTAATGGCGAGTTATTGACCAGGCCTGTTGAAGAGGGAGTTATATAATGGTGATTTATGGCATCTGTAAACAAAACACAGAGGAGATGCGTCGGCTCTTTGGGACGACGATGGCTGCTAGGGAACTAACATCACGTTTAAAAAAGCCTCCGGGGTTGTTTTTTTCAGATTGAACAGCTGTTATAGTTTACATGCTGAGAAATGATCCGCGTACTGTATTTCACATTGTGATGATACGTGAGTAATAATTGGATTAGGTATGAAAGTGCATTTCAAAATGTTATGCCCTGAACATCATGTGAATAAGATGAGATAAATAAAAAGCACATGTCCTGCATAGGAAAACATGTACATAAACGAATCACATGAAAATAAACAAATAGTGTAAATCGTGTCGTGTGTAAAAACATGACGTGAAGAGAAAATGAATTGTGGAAATAAACGAAACCGGTGTGGAAAATAAAAATAAACATGTCGGAAACGTGTGAAACAGAACGTGTCAGGTGTCTAACAATCACACGTGTAAATTTCGTACATGAGTCATGTGATCACTGATGTGGAGAGCAAAAAAAATACAAATTTAATGGAAAACTGGAAAGCGAATGCATTAAAATTACATATATTTTGTTTTCTATTATTTGACCAAGAACATGTTTGGTGTGTTAGATTTCATCATTATGAGTAGTATTTAAAAAAACATGTAATAAAAAAATGTATTTAAAAAAATCAAACCGTGAATGTCAAAATATTGATTTGAGCGGAAAAAACCAAAAACATTTCAACGCCAAAGCTTGCATTGTAGCGCTAAATATTCAGCTCTGCCTTCTTCAAACCATTTTGAAATATTTCTCAGAAAATTTTACATCTTGGATCGTCGTCTTATTAGAGGGTCCACCCTGTACGCACATTTTATTTATTTATTTTTTTACTTGTTGGAATTGTATTGTTGTAAGTTGTCGAGAACAGGTTACGCGTTTGAATTTCTTCCTATTCAGAAACCATAGGGGAAGCAAACTTCTGCAATCAACTGAATTGTTGTTCGTGTATGTCAATAATTAGGTTCTGTTGAGGAGTGATGAGAAGATTTATCAGCATTAAGCTGTGCATCATCGTTTGGAACGTTTCAAAAGAGAACAGTTTATTCATAAACCAGAATTTAATTAGACTTAGAACAGAAACACGAGCATTACTGTACTGAATTCACTGATGTACCATTTAAAGTTGAACATCTGCAGCTCGGTGGTTTGACTTTGAAAATCATGAGGTTATGATGAAAGACAAACCAAACGTACAGATTCTGGCAAAATCAATGTTACTGCAATAAAACTGCATTTAAAATTCAACGAGAGCTTAAATATTAGAGTCTTGGAGGTTGAGGCTGTTGTCATTTTGTAGAAATCAAGAGAAATACATCACAGACAATATTTCTGCATAATTCATATCACAAAGCAGATGCATATGAGTGAATTTACTTGATACATTATGCCCCCAAACTCAGGATTCAGCTAACAAAAAAAGGCGATTAAATTAAAAAGTTTAAACATCCCTTTTTATTTGGACAATAATTGGACAGTTAGGATTAACCATAACCATATCCTCTGGACAATATTTACATTACATTTACATTTCTTCATTTAGCAGACGCTTTTATCCAAAGCGACTTACAAATGAGACACACTCACACACCAATGGCAGCAGAGCTGCATGCAAGGTGCTAGCTTGCCATCGGGGGCAACTTAGGGTTCAGTGTCTTGCCCAAGGACACTTCGGCATGGGATCACCCGGGCCGGGATTCAAACCACCAACCCCACGATTAGTGGATTAGTGGACAACCCGCTCTACGGACTGAGCCACAGCCGCCCCAATATTTCGCTCTGGAGTCTAAAAGTATATGTTTAAGTATGTATAAGTAAAAACAACATGGTTCCAGCACCTTCGGTCCTTGGACCCCTAATATTAATAGCTATTGCTAATATTATCTGGTCACTCTGATGGAGCAGGCATCTTCACTGGTAGGTCTGAAACTAACCTTTTATTCACTGTAAAGTGCACTACATAGTGAGTTTTATTTTTATTATATTACTGAGATGGAATTGTCTTGGAAGAGGAGGGAGAAAACCACCAAAATCACTATGCTAATTCGGATTAAATAAAATCAGAATAACGCTGGTAAAAGATGGTAAAAAATGGTAACGCTGGTAAAAAATTAACTCCGCTGCCTATGAGAAATGAATCCCACCTGAATAGGGCTGTATGTACTTCAAAATATGGTGTTTACAATATAGGTGAAAAAGCGAATTAGAAAGTGACCTAAATAAATAAAAGTCAGCATATAAAAATATTTTGCACCGGAATGTAAATGTATTTGTGGACGTTGATAGTAAAAATAATATTATTAAGAACAACTCAAGCAGAAACAACACCTCTGTGCTTGGACCCCTAATATTAGCTACTGTTTGGTATCGGTCACTTTGATATAGCAGGTATTGTTGTTTTACTCCCCCCTTAACAAAACCCTACTGGTATATTCTTCAGCAGTGGGTCTGAAACGATCCCCTACAGTATTTACTCCATAGTACATGATTTAGAAAGGATAAATTATATTGTGATGGAATTTTCTTGGAAAAGAAAAGCATCAATATTGCAAATTCGGGTTAAATAAATTCAGAGTAAAAGATGGAATTATTTTAGCTCCCCATGAGAATTTAATCCTGTCCAAATAGGGCTTTATATTGTGGAAAGTATGACATATTCAATATTGGTGAAACCGTGAAGGTTTTCTGTTTTATCATCGTATCTGTCCATAGGTTTCTTCATCACGGTATACAATCATATGAGTTTACAACCACTCTCCCATATGATAATGTTTTAAACATGCTTTGTATTGATTTAAAAATCTGGGGGTCATGAGTCAATTAGCTATAGGCCATTTTAAATGTAAATAGGAGTAAAAAGCACTGACATTATTTACTCTAATAAATAAAAGGTATAAATTGTGTTTAACCCAGTCTCATTTTGTTTCCTGTCTGGCTCAGGGAAAGCAGAACCACTGAAAACTCTGTAGTTAGTTTGGGCAAATAAATATTAATATATTTATAAGAGATAAAGACTCTAGCTAGAACAGTTACTATCCAGTTTCTCACATTATGGTCAACAAAGCAAACGTTTATCAAGCTCTTTGTACGTGAAGGAACAGCTACTGAACATCTCGCTGAAACTCGACAGAATTCTGTCATCGCGAGATCTCTGCTGATCAGTAATTGAACGGATGCGCGCACGAATTGCGAGAACACTCATAATGGCGTAAAACCTTCCGCCGGAACAGAAGATTTCAAACATGAACTTACAATCTGAATCAGGACACAAAAGAAAATGAAACACAAACAAATATGTACCAAAGGGTATAAACTTTGGTTTTGGACTTTACACCTAATAAATAAATAAATAAATGAATAACAACAACAACAACAAAAAAAAAATTGCCTTTAAAAATTGACCAGACACAGTTTGGAGTTTTGCTTGTTCCACTCAATCATTTTTACTTGATCAATAATTTGCTTATTTAGTTGATTATTAATAATTAACTAAAGAACGCGTAAATCAAAATAGACGTGATATAAAGAAATATAAAATAAGATTAAAACTAAAGAAAAAGCAAAACAAATTTGAAATACGTATCAAAATGATTACATTAAAATGAGTTTTGATTTATTTCATTTTAAAATATGTTTTACCATGAATAGTTTTACAATTAAATATATTTGTATATTATTAATATAAAAAAAAAATTGCAAAAAGACTTGATAAAGTAAATAAAAACAAGAAATCAAAAATATCTTTTTCAATCACATCACATAAAAACAAATCATTCTCCATTTTATTATAAAAATCAGTGATGAGTATTGACTTTATCATTATTTTTTACAACAGCACGTCCCAACGTGTTTTATTTCTCTTATTACACAGCAATTTGCCACAGTTTATCTTTAAAAAAAAGAAAAGAAATAAAGAACAAGTTGTACTTTTTATCTGTGTAGGGTTACATGTTATGTTTTGAACACTGGAGGCTCCTTCCATACATGTTAAATAAACATCTCCTTACATATAAAACATTTATGCGCATTTTTAAAACCCGTTCATGCGGAGAGTCTGCTGTACGAGCAGTCACTATGGAAACGATAACATTGCGCATTGATATTAACCTATGATTTGCTTTATTAATATCATCAAAGCAACAGTTAACTTGCTGATTCGTTCACGTGGCATTTGATCTATTTATACATCCATCATTGCAACTTTTTTATCGAGTGATTCAATACATTTGTTATTGATTTCTCAATTAGCTTCATTATTGTGATCAATGTGACAAATCCTGTATCTATATCTACAGTCAGTTGTGATCTACTGGAAAACTTCTGATAAATAATTTTCCTTTTTCTTTTCTGTACATGAGCAGGGATTTTCCAATGGCCTTACTGATCTTACAAGTAAGATTGGCTTGTATTTTTTGTGATGTAAATAGATCTGTTTCTATGTTAAGCATTGCTTTATCTGCGCCGTGTGGTTTCATGTGAACGCGGCGATAAATCGCAGAGCAGGACCCTTAATAAGCACACGAAACACAATATCACCAAGTACTGGAAAGTACTAAAATTAGAACAGTGCAACCAATACTCGAACTTTCCCGATCTGCGTCTGATCAGCGTGTTTCCCAAAAGTACCAGCATGCTCTTTTGAAAAATGTACACAACAATTTTTGTTTTTTGAGGATTTATGAAACCTCTAGGGAAAAAGACTTCTATGTCAAGTGTTCTTTGGATCATTAAGGGTAAACAGGTTAGAGAAGCTCTCTGTTGTAAGGGTTCTACATAGAACACGTAAGGGTTGAAGAACCATTCAATCCCTTGAGCCACTCATGAGAGTGGTGTGTGTTTGTGTGTGTGCGCGTTTTAAAAAAAGGGAATGTGAGACAAAGACAGCAGGCGGTTTTATGCCCCTGTAAAAAAAGCTGCCCACACCTCCATCTGCAAAGCCTAAAATCCTGCCTTGTGACCTTCTAACCTCGACCTCTGACCTCTAGGCACAGAGCGAGAGGTCTATGTGCATCTGCCTGGTATTAGCACTGCAGTTAACTGTGTGTAAGGTGCAGGATTTGGATCTCCAATGCTGAGTATCTCAAGGATCCACATTTATTTGGATGTACACATACTCGTCTTTTCATTCATTCACACACACGATATATATATGTGTGTGTGTGTGTGTGTATATATATATATAAATATTCTCACACAGATACACACACATTCGAGACGACATTCTGATAACATTCATAAAGGTGTAATGATTCAGTAAGTCAGTAATCACAGAATTAAGCTGTAGATCAGAAAACGCTGAAATTCTGGATTTTAAAAAGATGTGGTTTGTAAAAATTATCCTCAAATTAAATCCTAAATAAAAATATTCCTCAACCTATTAATCATTTAATTTGAACGATTTCTTAGGGTAGGGGAAAAAAAAGAGTCATTTGTAATACTGCCATGCAATGGATCTTGTTAGTGTCTTCATTTCAGGCTTTTGCTTAATTTCTGGCTCTGAAATTAGTGCCGCCCCATTTCCTCAAAAAGCAAATCGCAAGGATACGGAGGGGCTCAATCGGGGGAAATAGCTTGTCAAAGGCTTGTCAGTGTTTCCACTGTAGCTCACCTTGTAGCAAGAAGATGGATCAAAAAGTTACAAATGCCTCCTTTAACCTAGAAACCAAGAAGCTATTTAGAATATACCCTGCCTTTATGATTGATTGGCACGACAGCTGTCCAGTCAAAATGGTTTATCCCTGCCAGAATTAACACTACAAAGCCTATTGAATTCAATAATAACTCTAAACATTCATCTATCACACATGTCTATTCTATATAAGTGACATCCTGTTTATATGAATGTATCGAAGATGCGCATCTTCATGTGGCGTACATGTGATCCCTCTGTACTACTAAAATGGCTATGACATGTTTACATTCATTTTTTTTAACATTCTAAACGCACCTGATGAAATAACCATGAGCACACAAATAAATCATGTTAAGCATCATCAGGTTTACTGATCAACAGCACTTGATCCTGAAGCATTCTTAAAGATGTGTTCGCTTAATGTTCACCTAGATATACAGAATGCTATAATATAAGCGTGTCGTTTTATTAATTATATTAGCCTTTAAAGCAAAACGTCTCTCTCATAATGGCGTATCGGTTCTGAGTGCTGGACTGTCGTTGTTGTCATGAACACTTTTCCAAAAGTCTTGGTTCAATGAATTGCTGGTCTAGATGTCAGATACAAATAAACGAGCTCAAAGACCTCATGATTAGGTCAGCCTTTGCCAACTGTGAATATGGCTGATGTACTGTCCAGACATACAAGTCAGGGCATTGTTTGTAAAAGTCGCATCATAAAATTGGCCTGAAGGTTGCTGATTGGCACTTGACGTCATCAATACTAGCATATATAATTATTAAAAGTTCGATATGCCCCTTAAAAGAGCTCCACAATCAACAAGCATGTGACCTTCTGACCTCCGAGCTTTGACCTCTACGCGCAGTGTGAGAGACTCAGCTTGAGGATTCCATCTGTGTGCATCTTGAATAGGAGCTTGAACTCGGTGGGCAGTTGGTGCGACTCCTGCCACTTGGTGGTGAACTTGGTACCTTTCTTGTCATAGTAGTGGTAGGGCAGCTCCTTGCCCGTGTTCGGGTCCCAGCCAAAAGGCCAGAAACCGTACAGGTGAATCTGATCGCACAGGGATGAGGCCAGGGTGAACATCAGGATCCCTGTGCTCAGCCGCTTTGGGGAGAGCTGCTTCGTCTTCCAGTACCTGCAAACTCAAACAGAGCGCTTGTTTAAGAAACGCCCGAGCATTAAAAACAACGTTGAAGGATAATGACAAGCAGTAGAGATGCTAACTGCGTGATGGCGCCAAGCTGACCATAACTAATTCATTATTTCTGGCTTATCACGTAGCATTTGAAAGAGAAAAGTGCTTTAAAACATCACTGGAAAGCGTTTGCCCTTTCACACAGTCGTGAGACATTTCTGAAGGACAAATTCAAGGTTAAGAGTGTGGCTGAAGGTCCGCTTACAACTTCTATATTACTGACAATGTGAATGTTTGCACATTTGAAAGGCAGGACTTTTGGTTTTATCAATCAGGATCTGATTAGCTAAACAAACAGGAAGCTAGTTCTAGATGATAGCCTACTACAGGTAGGTTTTGTTTGTTTGTTTGTTTTTAGTATTTGCAATGGTTTCCCCCTTCTTGTTGCAGGTCGTGCTGTGATGAACACCATGTGTTTCGGTTTCTGCTCCAGTGCTGTCACTGATTTGCTATCCGACTGTGTTCACCTGTTTGTGTGTAGATATGCTTATACCCCTGTTGTGTCTCGTTGCAAAGTCTTTGAACATTGTAAATTTTTGTCGTTAAGTCCAAGTCTAGTTTTCCTAGTCAAAATTCATGTTTCATGCATAATATTCTTTGATTTGATTCCCGCCTGTGCCCGTACTGTTCATGATCATGAACATAGCAGTCATTACTTTGACTGTCTGTGTTTTGAAGTCATTTACGCAATCCCTGTTAGGCTTAAACACCTATTTTCTACTGATAAAACACTTAATTCACAAAACTGTATTCATAACCAAAGCTCACATACAATATATATGCAAGAGCAGTTACTGGTAGTGTTGCCAGAGTTTCTTTGTTTTAAATATATTTTTTATTTATTTATTTTTTAAAACAGTGGCTGCCGAGAACTTGTTTTAAAGAAAATAATCTAACGAATTAAATCTAAACAATTTCCACAAACATAGGCTATGGTAAACAAAGTGAAAGTGAAAGCGAAGACAGTGTACCTACAGCATGACATATTTCTGATGTAAGATACACTGAAGTCTGGAAGAAGGAGAATGTGATTATGGAGTGAATAATGGCTTTTGATGAAAAGGTTAATTGCAAATCAGAAGTTGGGTTGAAAATTTTGCTAAGACCTGGAACCCTGCTCAACGGTCGCATTACAAATTGGGGGTCTTTTAAAAAAAATAAATAAATAAATAAAATTGATCAGTAATTTTACCTGAAAATCACAATGTCCCTTATCAGGACCTGAATGTTTGTGTACATTGTGTTTCTGCACCAATTTCTATTAAATTACATTCAACATTAAACTCTTAGGGTGTCTTAGGCCTATCAGAGCGTCTTAAAGGCAGTGATTGTGCCTCTTTAATGGGATTGGAGGAGATTACAGTGCAGTGAGGCATTTCTGGTGGCCGGCATGCTTAAGCCTCTCTTCATAAACCTCGACGGGGCTCCATTCAACGCCTCTCCAATTCTCTCCATCGATTCCTCTCTCTCTCTCTCTCTCTCCCTCACGCGCTCCCCCCTACACGCTCTCGGTGTTTCTTTCCTGCCTTTGTATGTTCTTTGTTTGTCTGTCTCCTCTTGTATGCATTTACGGCTGGGCAATATGTTGATATAATATTAATATTGTGATAACTTACTGCACATTCTTCTGAGATATCACAGGTAGGATTACAAACGGATTGTTTTTATTTATTATTAGATTTTCTTCGTATTATTGCACATTTGTTTTTGTTCTCTTTTTCAGTTTTTCGACTACATTTCTTTCTTTTCTAGTAATAAAAAAAAATAACTTGAATTTTCATATATTTTAAAGAATGCAACACTGTTCTTGCGCACACACACACACACACATATATATATATATATATATATATATATATATACACATATATACATATATATATATGTGTGTGTATATGTATGTATGTATAAGTGTGTGTGTATATATATATATATATATATATCTCGGGGCGCACGGTGGCTTAGTGGTTAGCATGTTCGCCTCACACCTCCAGGATCCAGGGTCCAAGTCCCGCCAGGGCCATGCGTGTGCGGAGTTTGCATGTTTTCCACGTGCATCGGGGGTTTCCGCCGGATACTCTGGTTTCCTCCCCCAGTCCAAAGACATGCATGGTAGGCCGATTGGCGTGTGGCTCGTGGCCGGCGAAGACAAACCGGATAAAGGGAGGATATATATAGTAATGCTTGTGTTTTATCATAGAAATGTCTGATATGATATTTTCATCATGTCTCCCACCCCTACTACAGTATCTATATGTCTCTTTTAAAGCTACGGCCTGTTTCTGTTTTGTAGAATATTTCAAGGACACATCTCTTCTTTTTCACTTGAGTTGTGTCTTGTGCCTGTACGTTACAGCATGAACGTTTAATCTAATGCACTTCTATGGCCTTCTACAGTCAATGGAAATTTTGGGAACCAGTTATTAAAATTTGATGTGTGTGTGTGTGTGTGGGCGAGATCAGCTCAGAATACAATGCATTGAAGTCATATTATTGGCTAACCTGTTGACATACTGCATGATGTTCCCAGGCCAGGCCAGCTGCACCCTCAGCTGCCCCCGGTGCTCCACAAAGAAGTCCACCAGCGTGCGCGTGACCGTGGCTGAGGTGTGGAAGAAAAAGGCTGGAATCCACAAGATGGCTCCGTCCAGCTTCTTCAAGCTCAGGAAGAAGTTGTTTCGGTCTTGGATGGTGAGCAGGTTGTTATAATACTTCTCAAGAATGCTGGGATTAAAGGTCGTGAGGTTTGTGCGGCGGCCCACGTCCCTGCGGAAGACCTCAGTCGGTGCGAAGTTGCAACGGAAGACGAAGTCGTAGGCGTCAATGGTGGTGCCGCACCGGCTGCCTGTCAGGATTCCGCTGTTTCCCACCACGGCGCATGTGTTGTAGCGCTTGTTAAGGATGGGCGACGAGTCAGGCAAGAGGGAGCGGAAGTTCTCGCCGATGGAGAAGACGTATTTATGACTGGAGTAGTCGTAGTGCATCAGCTGACCGACACGAACGCTGCTCTTGGTCAGGGTAAAGTTGCGTGGCACGTCAATGTACTGGGCAATCTCTTTACTGCAAAACACACACCATCACAACATCACATTGAATTACACCACACTCTGGATCATTATTAACATAGTATGCTCAACGGTTCTCCAAGCGTTCTCTGGAATGTAAAGAGTCTTACGTGCCTAAAAAGATTTCACTTTCATTTCTAAAGGAAATACTCTGATGTACATTTTTTTATGGGCTCCGTCAGAGAAGCAAGTAAAGACAAGTTTCTAGATGCTTGCTAGGTTCTAGGATGTTTTCTGAGAGGTAGGTCCTTTTAGGTACTTCTATGACTTCTTATATTCTTTAAGTATTCCTTGAAACATGGATTTTTGGTCTGAATCCAACTGTCCAGCATTCAATAGAAGGTTTAGTACATTCCATCAATAAATGTAAATAATATTCACCTACTTCCACAGAGGTAATTTCACTGACATGGCAGTTGAGCAATCACAGCTCATCACCATACATGCAAGATTAACTGGTTTACTCATAACTAACTGCTTCAGGGGCATTAACGTTTATGAAGAAATAAACAATGAATACTTTTAAGACTTGTTAAATACATTATGCAAGGAATAAGGGCATACTGTTATATTAAAATAATCAATGACAGTGACTTATACCACAGTTCATAGGATTTGCTAAAGATTAAAAATTCTAATTACTGTATACGTATTTTGTTTATAGTTACATTAATATTATGGAATATCCTTAAAAAATAAGACAAAAATTACAAGAATGCATGACATTCTACAGAGAAACCACAAAAAGCAAGATTGTCTGTTTTGAAGACTTTCCTGTGTTTAAAAACTCACAGGAACAGCTTTACCTCTGAAATTTAGAAAGCCTTTAACAGCATTAGTAACCCTTTAGGAAGAAAAAAAAGGGTTGGTAGTAGGCGTGGTTAAACACTTCAAGACAGTGGTGTGGAAAAGGCAATTTTCATTGTAACGCATAATACTGAACATTCGATGGAGACCATTTTTTTACTCCAGGCCTTGGAGCATCAGGGTTCCTTGGTAGGATGTGTTCTACTTTTTAATGACTTAAACATCTCAGATTATTCATGCTGTAATACATGTCACCAACCCTGTTCCTGGAGTTCTACCTTGCTGTAGACTTTAGCTCCAACCATAATCGTGCCCACCTGACCATCTAACCATTGCCTTAGGAAGTTCTGGATCAATTAAAACAGGTGTGCTAGATTTAGGTTGGAGATGAAAGTGACAGGAAGGTAGAGCTCAAGGAAGAGGGTTGGTGACCACTGATATAATATAGAATACATTATGAAAAGCTTTGTATTATCTATGGCTGATGCTGGTGCTAAGAACACTCCAACATATCCATCATACTGGAAACACACCATACTTTACCTTTGCTCTAAATAGCCCGTCGTATTAAACTTCCACTTGGATGAGTTCTCCTGTAGGTTCTCATTTAGGGCATTGTTCAATGGAGTAAACGCTGGGTCTAGAAACTTCATTGCCAGTTGGGATCTACAGAAGAGAAATAAAGGGGGGAAAAACATGAAAAAAATGAGTTCTAAGTAGGGGGCAGCTGGTCAGTGGGGGCAACAGGAAAATAGAGTTTCCGTTCCATTTCACAGGAAGACCCGGTCCTGATGTCACAGCGGTGGCAGCTGCTGAAAGTAGCTCGGATCAATGCCACCCCATCGGCCCCAGAGCCAATCCCCCCTGCCTCGGGCAGTCGATGGCCACTCTAATTAGACTGCATCTTTTTAGACTTCAGACCTGGTCAGTTACTCAGCCTCACTCGTTAAGAGCGCGTACTGGTTTATTAGTAAGGTTATTAGGGATGGGTAAGGGAAATATCGGAGGGAGATGGTAATCTGAGAACAAGGATGACTAAACTAAACAGAGGGTTGGTGTTCAGGACTGTCTGCATTCTGAATGCTGTGGTTTGGAGTATACGATTTCTGAAAGTCATCATTCTTGAAGTTCATAAACCTTAACTGAAAAGCAAGTTGCACTGAGGTCAACAAATCACCCTACTGCAACAGCAGATGGTCCAAGCCTCCTTCCCTCCCTCCCTCCCTCCCGGAAAGCAACTCCTACGTGCTTCAGAAAAATGGCTCCCATTTTATAACCTTGGATGCAACAAAAAGCAAGATGATCATTGGAAGAAAATTGATCTGCCATCTGAGTAAATCAGGACCAAGGACAGCTCCTCAGGTTTCCACTCCAGCCTCAATCAGAGAAACGAGTTTTACAATCTGCCACATCATAAGAGTTTCACAGCCTTCTAAGAAAGAGACAGAGACACCTTTGAGTATGACTAGAATTTCTGTTTGGCATTGGTTCAGAGACTTTGGCTGTATTTACACTGCAGGTCTAATCCAATGGGAATCCAATTTTTATTTGATGACCCGCTTACATCTTTTAATAAAGTGATCAGTATCCAATATCTGCATTTAGACTATACGCTTCGCGAAACCACCTGAGGTAGACATCAGTTTAGGTCGAAAAGGAAGTGAAAAAAGTTTTTTTTTTAAATGAATTAATTATTTTTTTAAGGGCAGGGAGAAAATGAAGAGAGCCCTTGTTGAAAGTTGTGTTTTCGCGGTTGGTGTCCCCTAAAGTCACATTGCGGGGGAATATCTGATTTGTCTGCTTACATGCCAGACGCAAATGTACGTATCGGAGTCATTTCATATTTATTTCGTTCATGGGTCATATCTGATCGGTGCCACACGGGAGGGAAAAAATTGGAATTGGGTCACTTGAACCATGTAGTGTAAGTGTGGGTTTTGAGTCTTCCTGTACTACATATTAAACCCCCACCTCACTTTGTAGGACAGATATAATCATAATCGGGGTGGCGTAGCAGCTCAGCATGGATTTCCTGTCTTCCGTGGTTTCCTTCCCCCTAAAAAACCATGTTGTTAGGTGGATTATCTATTTTAAATTGCCCCAGATGTGAATAAGTTTGTGAACATGTGTATGCTGTGCTCTGTGATGGATTGTGATGGACGTCCCATTCAAGACGTATTCCTGCCTCACACCTCACAACAATGAGTGGGATAAAGTTCTTACTGAAGATGAATGAATGAATGAATAATCATAATTGATGGACCAATTGAATTAAAGGCACCGTTAGTAATAGAGTTTTACCTGAAAAGTTGCACGAGCTGTATCTCTAAGTGGCTTTTTGAGTCATGCTTTAAAAGTACATCAGTGTTCCTTCTAGTCCAATAGTGTATACTACTATATTTATGGTGAAAGATGAAACCATACTTATGGTTTGTATTTATTTATTTTGGTACTGTTTCATTTCTGGGAATGTTGAACATGTTTTATCTAAGCTAACCTTAGGTGACACATAAAAATGACTGACAGGAGGCATGTCCAAAAATGAATAAGTGTTCCGGACTGGAGGTTATTTTTCCAAACGGGGTTTCTCCATGACTTAATACACCTTGCTAAGGCCACAGATTAATCCATTATTAATGGATTAATTTGTATCATGTTCTATATACAGTGCATCCGGAAAGTATTCACAGCACATCCACTTTTCCCACATTTTGTTATGTTACAGCCTTATTCCAAAATGGATTAAATTCATTATTTTCCTCAAAATTCTACAAACAATACACCATAATGACAACGTGAAAGAAGTTTGTTTGCAATCTTTCTTAAAAAAAAAAAAAAAAAAAAAAATGTACATAAA
>JAFFST010012770.1:6993-27732 GCA_022414735.1 Noturus placidus | reverse complement strand
GCCCGGGTGATCCCAAACCGAAGTGTCCTTGGGCAAGACACTGAACCCTAAGTTGCCCCTGATGGCAAGCTAGCACCTTGCATGGCAGCTCTGCTACCATTGGTGTGTGAGTGTGCTCTCATTTATAAGCGTCTGCTAAATGTACAGTATATATATGTTTCATTTATTAAAAAAAAAGAAGAAGAAAAGAAGCAGGCCACAGTAAAGGGCACGTTCTCTCGAGGAAGAAAAAGGGCAGGTGCTCAAGCTCCCTTTGATGTTTATGTGTGCATTTGCCTGACTATACGGCCTGTCCAGCTATTCGCCACCCGATTAAAACTGACAAGTTTATTTAATGAAAGGTCGTAAAGGACCAGATAAGATTAAACCACTTCAAACAGAAAATAACATGACAGATTATCATTCCAGCCAAACATTTCAGTTTGTCTTTTAACCTAATACCTAATAGAATTAATAAAATCTCAATTTAAATTTTATTTGTCACATTGTTGCTTTCTCTATGTAAAAAAAAAAAAAAAAAAAAAAAAAAAAAAAAAAAACAGCAAATTTAGAAATCAGCTGAAACCCCAATCAACACATCAATGTAAATATTATACCGAATTCTACAGGCAGATACATTTAAGTGTTAACAGACATGTACAGGATAGCTATCAATACCTGCCAGTTAGCTACTCTCATAATTGTGAAGGGGATTTTGTTTTAAAAGGTCATTCTAACCCTATAATTATTGTATGACAATTTATTGGATATATTGCAGTGAGTTTGGGTTGTTCCTTTCAGGTTCTGCTCCTGTAAATGATCTAAGCTCCCATTAAAAGCAGTGTTGCTTAGATATTTGTTGTGTTTCCTAAAAAGGCCTGGCCTTTGCTTTGTGGAGCTGATAACCATTTCCATTGCAAATGTGTACAGGCTCGCAGGCAGCAAGGAGCTTTAAAAGGTTAAGCTACAAGCATAGTCTTTTTTAAGTATCAACATTTTTTTCTATTCTAGGATGAAATTTATGATAGATCACAGTTTATGTCCAATAGAACTTCATCATTTGTCTTCATCATTTCAATGAAGAAAGTGTGGATTCGAAAGCAACTGAAGCTCTCGATTTTGCTCTGTGACTTTAGTCAAAGTTTGCAGAGCCTATTAGTAATTACCTTGCCACTTAGGGGCATGTTGTTTTAGGAAAATAATAATAAACAGGATGCTGCAATGCAAAGGTATTGTTACCACCCTGAAGTGGATTATTGCGACATGTCATGTTACAGAGAAACCAGAAACTTAAAAGTTTCATCAAAATTAGGTCTGACTGTTATAAAGCACTGACACTGGAGACTCTGTCCATAAATGTAAAATATAGAAGAAAACCTCACCATATCGACAATACACATTTTTTTTAATACATTTATGTGGAACGTCTTCCATAGAAGTCCCCATGCATGTTGTTACTACACGAACAAACACATTCATATAAACCTCGTAGCTTGTCAAAGCTGCTGTTATAGAAAACGAATCAGTACCTTCGGACCTATTGGAATGTAGACACAATTATATAAAGTTTAGAGTCTATACGCTATGCATGCCACGTGTGCTATCCTTCCCTTGTGGGAGCTGTCAGTCAGAAGCGATTAATCGGAAAACAGGCGAGTGGATAAATCGAGGGGGGCATGCTTCACCGGCTTGAAGGTCCTGCCTCTGCTTGGTAACGGATCCTACTTCCAGAGCAATCAATAATGCAGGTGGTGGAGATGCAAAGCCCCATGACGACCTCTTAAAGAAGTCGGCATGGCTTGGTGTCAGGTGTCTCAGCGTTTCTGCATTTCGCTTCCAATTTCTTTCATTTACACTCTATTAGGAGGAACTTCGACTTTGCCCATGAAGAGAAGCTCTAAAGTTTATCATGGAATTCTCAAGATATACCGCCAAACAGGAAGTCAATTGACTTCCTTAATGCGGCATTATATTTGATGACCCTGCAGGTTTGGTAAGCATATCACTACTGTATAGACGTTCAGTTCTGAACTGGTTTTGCTTTTGACCTGAACTTGCATTTTGTATTTTCTACCCGGATCCCTGATGTGGACACATTAACTAACCTTTTAAGACAAATTATGAAAATTGTGATAATGTTCTGCATCGGTGAACTGAATATATTTAGCATAATGTGTACTAGCAGCTGCGACATCGTAAGAGGCATTGTGTCTTTGTTTTGTTTTGTGACATATGGAGCTCTCACAAAAGCGAGTACATCTACAGATATTGTATATGTGGCAGCAAAGTACATGATACCTCAGGACACACACTTAACATAAAGTGTTCACCAGTGTTGAAATCTGTACAGTTCTCAGTGCACTGGACTGCATATGGCTGCTCTCAGTGTTGACCATTTTTTTCAAGCACATGTTTTACATGTCAAATCCACAGGGAAGAGGCTTCTTAAAAAAAGTACAACATTTTAAAAAAGGACCACCATTAGCTGAAGATGAAAAACTTGATTCAAAAACATCTTCTTGACCATTCAGGTGCGAAAAATTCAGGCAACCCAATCGTTAAGGCTTTCCTTGTACCCCAGTGCTTATCGTTGGAGTTCTCATCATTCCAGGCTTGTATGAAATGCTTACTGCAAATACTGGCCTCTTGAGTTGGATACAGATTCAGTGAGATCCAGAAGGTGGTATAACTTGGTAAATGGTCTGCACTTATATAGCGCTTTCCTCTCACACACTCACACACACTCTCTCACACACACACACACACACGGTGTTCAGTGTCTTGCTCAAGGACCGTTCAGCATGTGGAGTCACATGGGCCGGGAATCGAACCGCCAACCCTACGATTAATGGACAACCTGCTCTACCACCTGAGCCACAGCCACCCACTTGTAGCGTACATCTATACCTCAAACTAAGTTATGCACTGACACTGAACTGTATATACAAGAACCCAACATATAAAGTGTGTTGGTAAGGTGTTGGACCACTACGATCCATCAGAACATCTTCAATGCAAGCAACAACCAAATCATTCTGTGCAGAGGTGCAGGCAAATGCGATGAATCCCATTACATACACAAATGTAGTGCTTGTCATTTTGGAAATCATTTACATTTCATTGATTTGTATTCATAGCACTTGGCACATGTAGGTGCTTTTGAAGTCTCTATCCAAAAAAAAAATCCTCATTTTGCTACAAATCTTTGAGTGTCTAAAATCCTCACTGAATTCTGTTTCTGAGTAATCAGCAGCACGGAAACATCTTTCTCGTTCGAGAGTCCCTGAAAGTCAGATACCCTCTCTGGGCTCTAGTTTGATATGATAGGATTACTACTCAGTGTGTACTGGTTGGGTGCTGAGTGTCTCTGCGTAACTGCCGTGTTTTAAACAATACTAGCCTTATGAATCGTCCTACTTGTGCACACACATGTGCCAGCTGCACCGAGTCAAAACACACAGGCTTTGTGTGTTTCTTTGTATTCGCAATGATATAAAATATTACGATTGTATAATCTCAGTCAATGGGACATCCTGTGACAACAAGGGAACAATATAGCACCATATGAAAGGCAAAATAACTGGTTCCTGATATTCTCTTGCACCATCAGCTGTTAGTTTGGGAAGCTCTTGCTGACTCAGAAGTTGGTGTAAAAGTTAACTTTGAAGCAGACACGGTGAGAGAGGCCTCACCTTGGACATAATTCACTAAACCCGACGGTCTCCTCCCCTTCCTTGTTGTTGTCTCCTCTGCTGTAAGGTAAGAACTCATCTATATTCTCACAGTAGCCTGGACCTGAAGCTGGGGTCAAATCTAAGACAGAGGTATGCTCGTAGCTTGTAATTTTTTTGTTGAATTTTGTTTGTAGATTGGACATTCTCTCTGAGTTCTTTAATCCTACTCTGCATATGCTTTGCAAAATCCAGTTTCATTTTCAGGAGTAAATCTAAATCACACTCGTGTCCTTTCTACAGGCTGCTTGTACGCTGAGAGAGGCTGTAAGGCAGGCACTATGGAGAACAATATGACCCAGATCTCTCGAGAGGACATGGAGGAACTCAGGCAAGCCTTCCAAAAAATCGGTCAGTCTGTTATTGAACGTTTGCTGTCCACAGAAGTCAGAATTAAAAAAATGTCAATCCTCCAAATAGACTTACACTTTCACCTGTATTATCTGTTTTAGAGTTTAATGCATGACATGGTAAAGATGATCAAATATGGTGATTACTGCATGACTGTGTCAAATTTATCATGTTATTAAGCAGGGAAAAAAAAAAACTTTGTTGCTAGCCTTAACCAAAAAAGGTATAGAATGGTAGAGGAAACATCATCATCAGTCACAAAGAAAGAGATTGAATGTTTTAATTGATAATGCACAGTTTGTGAAAATGTCTTAGCACTCACTGATTGTAAGCACAAACTGACCTTTACTAAGGAGAACAGTATTTGGGTAATGACTGGTAGCATTTGTGTATTTGCATAGATCGGCAAAGGAAAAAAATCCTTTGTTTCCCTCGCTCACTCTCCATAGATATCGACAACAGTGGTTATGTCAGCGATTTCGAGCTGCAGGAGCTCTTTCGAGAAGCCAGCCTCTCTTTACCAGGGTACAAGGTGCGAGAGATTGCAGAGAGGATCATTTCTGGTGACACCAACAAAGATGAGAAGATAAGCTTTGAAGAGTTTGTCGTGGTACGGATAAAATATCTATTGTCGTCCATTGATGATATTAGCTGCTAACACAATAATCCACGGCATTAGCTCAAATGTGTGGATGCCTCCAGTTCTGGAGACAGGGGGTCTATATTAGTCTCAAGCAGTGCCCATCATCTTACACCACCTACCAACTACCACAATGTATGATTACATAATTTCCCATTTGATTCCACAGATATACCAAGATATAAGAAGTAAAGAGTTTAAAGAAACCTTTCGCAAGGCCATCTCCAGGAAGGACGGGATCCGCTCGTTTGGAGGAACATCTGGATTATCCAGTGAAGGAACTCAGCACTCATATTCTGGTGGGCCAATCATTGTTACTTAGAGAACCAATAATTTGGGCCATGATTTGAATTGCGTACACAGTGAGGATTTGATACCAGAACTGAGGGAAGTGCTTTTGTTTAAAGATGGTTGTCTAGACACTACTGAAAAATCCCATGTCGGTTCTACTCAAGAAAAATCTGCCAACCCCATAGACTTGACCTACACACAGATGATTTTAATAATCTTAACAGGATGCCCATAAACTCAGCTTAAGGAGCTGCGTAATCCAACTTCAAATACAGCCCTTTGTTCTTTGGTGCACCCAATTTGATTACTGGCATTGATGTATTTGCACATGTAGTGCTTTCGAGTTGTTCTGTCTCATGTTTGTAGCTCTTGTTAAAATCTGAGCCAGAGTACCATCCCATTAGAAGCGATGAGTTCCATGAATTAAGTCATTTTATGGCCCTTGAATATGACCGATTGACATTGTTCATATCCAACAAGAAGCCTGCTTCTACTATTGCTTATGTCTTATCTGTCAAATTGGCCGGCAGATGAAGAGAAAGTGGCTTTCGTTAACTGGATCAATAAGTCCTTGGCAAACGACCCCGACTGCCAACATATCATCCCCATGGACCCGAATACCGACAGTCTGTTCAAATCAGTGAATGATGGAATACTCCTCTGGTAAGTTGATACCTCCATCCATCCATCTTATATCGCTTACTCCTTTTCAGGGTCACGGGGAACCATGGGGAGCATGGGGCACAAGGTGGGGTACACCCTGGACAGGGTGCCAGTCCATTGCAGGGCACAATCACACACATACTCACACACCCTTTCATATACTACGAACATTTTAGACACGCCAATCAGCCTACCATGCATGTCTTTGGACTGGGGGAGGAAACCAGAGTACCTGGAGGAAACATGAAAACATGCAAACTCCGCACATTTGACTCGAACTCGAGTAGCTACATTTATGGCCCTGGGTTTATTACTATATTTTGCCCCCCTAATGGAATAATTGTACTTTAGAACACGGATTCAAAACTCATTCAAAAACTGTAAGAACTATTAGAGCTGTCTTTGAGAATCACCAGACTTTTCGGTCATACATTTGACTCCACTGCTTAATATGAAAATTTCAAACAATTTAATCTGGAAAGAGATCTGAGTAGATTGATTGTTATTTGCCCGTATTGTTGATATTGATCATTGATTCATTTGCAGCAAAATGATCAACCACTCCCAGCGCGACACGATTGATGAAAGGGTCATCAACACAAAAAAACGCACAATGTTCAACATGACGGTAAGCACTTACTCTTCATATACAATAAAGATCTTTTCTATTTAGATATATAGATAGACAGACAGATAGATAGATGCCATTTTCTTTACTTCTTCATAATTGTACATTACATCTCATGGGTCAATTTGTGCTGTACTAAGAATCGAACTGGCAGACCACTGTCAGGATGTGGCAGCAAAGTAGCAATGTATTCCCAGCAAAGTATTCCAGTGAACATCATAGCAGAATAATGTATGAAAATGGGTGTATTGCTTATTCAGGTCTTTGTAAGGAAGGAAATTTATGTAGCTAGGCCTTTTTAAATCTTTATTAAATATCCCTGCGATAGTATAAAGATGCGTTGTTGTTGTTAACTCAAAAATGTACATGAGCTTAAGCCAATTCAGTGGCATGAATATCACTGTTTTTTGTGCCTGGAGAAGTAGTTGGCCTACTTCCCAGGACCTGCAAAGCTGTAATATTGTAGTTTTACTGTAAAGCATTCGAGTTATAAAGAAGGACAGGATGACAGATTGTTGAATTCCAATCCAAGGGATTTGTAGTCAGCGCTCACTGTAAATGTGCCAGCAAGCACATTTAGCTGAAGACGTCCCCAAATCCCTGCCAGAGCCTTTCTGTCTGCAAATATTGCTGTTCAACAGGTTACAGAGTTGTGCTGACATACGCAAGTGCATCCAGCTTTCCATACGAGTCACTTTGTGTCAGAACAGCAGCAAGCAGCAAGACATACTGGGCTTGCATCCAAAATTGACTCTCCGTGCTTGGCTGGGTCAGAATAAGACAGCCATATTGCTGCTATCAAATCCAGCTTTATGTGCTAAAGGCCAGTCAACACTTCATCCTTTTTTCATGAGCTCTCAATTTTGCTGTGTTAAAGTGGCTCAAATCAAACAGGCACATCACGACTATGCAGACCTCAGCATAGTCTCAAGGAACTGAAGCCTCTGATTTTATCTGGATCAGCAGAGATGCCAAGTCTAGCTTTGCCAAGGTAGAACTGTGCACCATTCTTCAGATGTCGCTTTGCAGATATAACATGACGTACTGTACTGTATCCCAGGAAAGGAGCTACATGTAAGATGGCTGTGTGATGAATAAAACACTTGAGGGGTATGCTGTTATAGGGAATTAATCAATGATGAAGCCGTGTGGCCCAACATAAAGTGGAGGTACTGTTACCATGTCAAAGTTGACAGCGATATGTCAGTGAATACATTAAAAAAAAAACGTATAACATGAAGATAACATGAAACCATAAGCACATCATTCTAACCAATCAGATTCAGGAATTCAACAGCGCTGTGCTGTAAGAAAAATCTAAAGGTAGAAAAAGCTATAGAGGAAAAAGTATCTCTACTTATACAACTTCCTTTATAAGTCCTGAATAAATCTGCGCCTTTTTATTGGGAAAAAATTCAGTATTTCCCAAAGGGTTTTTTCAGATTTCTCAATATTATGTCATCTATTTTAGTGGGTTGCTCACAAAGAGAGATTTCCTTTTAGCCATTGTGGCATTTCCCACACTTTCAGTTCAGTGGTGTGTGTCTACTGCTTTAAGAACACCAGATTCCTTCCCAACAAGGTTTTTCCATATGGAAATGGGCTTGACAAAGAGGTTCAAGTGCTGGTTACACGTGTGCCTTGCTTCACTTTGTTATTGTTATTTCATTTCTGTAGTGAGGAAAGGCACCATTTGGATTTCCCATGCCTTTGTCACGCTGTGGTATATGAGGCGGAAGCAGGCGCAGTCTTGAATATTAACATTTATTGAAACACAGATCAAAACAAAGACACTAGGACTAGGCTACCGAAACTCAAGGGCAGGAAACAAACCAAACACCGTGACACAGAGACATGAGTCTAAACAACTAAAGACAACCGCTAAGTGCAAAACCAGGACTATATATACCCACACCAGTGCTCATTAACACAACAAGAAGCAGGTGCACGAATACATGTGACCAAGAGTGAACCCTTGTGACATCAAGAGGCAATGGCTGCTGGGACATGGAGTCCACTGACACACTGGGGTGGAAACACACATAGTCCAGGTGCTTGAAATAATCACTGCCAGAGTTCAGCCATCAGATGGCGCCTGAACCGGCCAAGGTGCAGTGCCACACCTGGCCAGCAGGGGGAATCGTGACAGCATTCTGCTTACACCATTTCTCATAAAAGTCTCCCGTCGTTTTTTTTTTGATGACATAAACCATAAACGTTCATTTCTCATGTAAAGACAAACAAATCCATTTTTCTTGTCTTCTAGGAGAATTTGATACTAGCCCTTAACTCCGCCTCAGCCATCGGTTGTATGGTGGTCAACATTGATGCTCAGGACATGATTGCTGGAACTCCTCATCTGGTACTCGGGCTCCTCTGGCAGATCATTAAGATTGGCCTGTTCGCTAATATCGAGATCTCAAGCAATGAAGGTTAGACACACACCCTATGCAAATAAATTAATAAATAAATAACGAAGTATTTTTATTTTATTTTATATAATTCGAAAGGAAATAAAGCTAGCTAACAATTATATCTTGGTTACTATTTTATGCCTGTTATAGTCTTATGACTATAGATGTACATTATGATATGATTGCTGCGAAACTAATTTAGGTTACTAGAGAAAAACTTTGAGAGCATTAGTTTACACAACCTTAGGAACAAATGATGATAATGGTCAAATTGTGTATGCATTGTGTAAGATTTTAGATCCTCACAATTATTTGCTCCTTCGCACTATAGCGCACCACACACTTTTATTAAAGTGACTCGCCATCATATATAGACTGTCTAATATATTTGACATTTCATGTTTTCACTTTTCATGCTATAATTAATGTTCTTACAGAAATAGCAATATAAAGTTTTCACAAAAAAGGGCATTTAACTGATCACAGTGATAGTAAGTGAGTGTGTGTGGTTGACGGGTTCTCAATGCTACTATGCTTGTTTGTGCAGCTCTGATCGCCCTGCTCGGCGAGGGTGAGGACTTGGACCTGCTGATGTCCATGTCTCCCGAGGAGCTGCTGCTGCGCTGGGTGAACTATCACCTCAAAAATGCTGAATGGAAACTGATTAAAAACTTCAGCGATGACATCAAGGTAGCATCACCGTCCACTGTTCTCCAAGTCGTCTTTTGAGAAGCACTCAATCAACTTTGTGTCTGGCCGCATCACACCCATTACCTGTTATTGTTTTTGTTAGCGCTTGGTTCCGATGCCTTCTTTCCCTTTAAAGGAAATCCTTCAGCCAAATCGGAATGGAAGCATAATGCAGTAATCACAGCTCTAATAGCCAGGTATACGTTTAACACTCTGATATTCATTTATCTTGCAGGACTCCAAGGCCTACTTCCACTTGCTGAACGAAATCGCTCCTAGAGGAGATGCAATTGATGAGATACCGATCACTGTTGACATGTCTGGCATAAACGTGAGTCTGTCCTGAATCAGAAATAATGAATGTATGAGGCTTCACGTACATTGAAAAAGTAAGTGAGTCCTCAGGGAAGCACTAGATGTACAGGAAATGCATTCTGAAGCACCGTTAAAATCTTCTGAGGAATTGTTTGTTGCTTCCATTAAAAAAAAACAAAAAACATAGAGATGGATCACGCAAGGACAACCTACAGTATGTAAGCTATAAAACGGTTCAAAGTTAAGCATGGATAGCAAGAGAGCCATAAAACCTGGCAGCCAAATAATGAAGAAGCATTATTTCCTCATACATTCCTCACACTTGGGTCAAGCGCATAAACCATGAGCAAGTTTTCTCCAGACTGTGGGCCTATGGTATACTGAATAAATCCATTTGTATTCAGCATGATAAATGAGGTCAAAGGTCACAAAGCAGCTTTACAAAAATCCAGATGTAGATTTACTGTAGATCCCTAACGAATGACATGAGGAATGAGACGACATGAGGGAAAATCCTTGAGAGGAACCAGACTCAAAAGGAACTCGTCCTCCTCTGGCTGGAAGACACAAGTTATAAGTGCGATTATACACAGGTGTAGAGGAGAAAAGAGTAACAGGTGTGAAATTGTGAATAAGAGTCCTGGGATGAGTATAGGACCATATTTATGATTTCAGGAGGACGATGACCTGAAGAGGGCTGAGCTTATGCTGAAACAGGCGGCTCGACTCGACTGCCGGCAGTTTGTCTCACCTCAGGACGTGGTGGCGGGGAATCAGAAGCTCAACATGGCCTACGTCGCCAACCTATTCAACATGCACCCGGCCCTGAAAAAGCCCGCCAACAATGGCATCGACCTCACTATGATCGAGGGTGAGTTGCAATACACAAAATATACTCATAAAAGACAATCGGTCAAAGCTAACAATGGCTGGCCTGACCATCTCTATAGATTCTATTCTTCTCACAATATAAAGCAAAACATTAAACCACTTCCTGATGGCAGGTGTGTAAATACACCAGTAACCTTTTAGTTTAGTCATTAAGCCTATAAATTTCGAGTCAAAATTACCTCAACATCACCTTTTTTATATAACATGCAATGTGTTATATGATAATTTCATTATTGAGTTATATTGTTTTCATATTATATTTTATTTATTTAAAAAAAAAAATGGCAGTTCATCCCAGTTAAATTTGAGCAGCCAATCACAAATGTGATCATACACCATATATCACCGCTATCTAGCCTTTCATCTCGTCATTATAAACTTTATAGCCGGCTAGCTTAAACAGAGTCGCTTAATTGTTACATGATGTAAGTACAAGAGGTAAACTATGCTAAGCAGTATATCAAACTGATAAAAGTGGTGTGTTAGTAAGTTTGCAACTTAGTGCTCAGATTTAATAAAAAAAATTGGTGATGTAGCAAGAGTTTACCATGTCTCATGTTTTCTTTCCACTCCATCCTACCCAGACCTGACCCCTCCCAGTGTAGGTACTGTGTTAATGCACTATTTAATTTGCATGCTCAGGAGTGTGATACATGTCTCCCTCTACTGTCCTAAGATTAATAATAATGCCAACCATTCACTGTTTTTTCTCTCAGTGAATGGTTTGGTTATTGGTTGTTGTGACTAAGACACTGCTTCTGGTTAAGGTGATCACGACAGTTTTCCTGTGGCACATTTGTACAAGAGGCCACACTTTCATATGAACTGACTGATACATTGGGTACATATCTTTCAATGGCACTGACAGTCACATAGGCCACACCTCCTTCATTGGACCTGACTGCCACATAGGCCACACTTCCTTTAATGGGACCGACACTCACCTAACCAAGCCTTGTAAATAAGAGCTGAGTAACACACTGGCCAAACTCTTTCATTGGGGAAAAAAACAGTCCAGTAGGCCACACCTCCTTTAAACTAACAGTTGAACTAACTCATTAAAACTAACAGTTACACAGGCTTTCATTAAGACTGAAGGTTATGTGGGCCACCCGTCATTCATAGACTCGGGCAAAGCCTCCTTCATTAAGTTTAACGATCACATAGGCCACACCTCCTTCTATCGGGCGGCTGTGGCTCAGTTGGTAGAGCGGGTTGTCCACTAATCCACTAATCGTGGGGTTGGCGGTTTGAATCCCGGCCCGGGTGATCCCATGCCGAAGTGTCCTTGGGCCAGACACTGAACCCTAAGTTGCCCCCAATGGCAAGCTAGCACCTTGCATGGCAGCTCTGCTACCACTGGTGTGTGAATGTGCTCTCATTAGTAAGTCGCTTGTAAATGTAAAAATTAAAAAAAAATGATATTTCTGTAAAGCTGCTTTGAGACAATGTACCATTGTAAAAAGCGCTATACAAATTGATAAATTAATTATTAAATTAAATTATTCTTTAGGACTGACAGTCACATAGGCCACACCTCCTTCACTGAGACTGACAGCCTCAAAGATCTTTATTGAGGTTGACAGTCACCTGAGCCATGCCTCCTTCATTAGGAATG
The DNA here is from genome assembly GCA_022414735.1 of Noturus placidus. Lineage (NCBI taxonomy): Eukaryota > Metazoa > Chordata > Actinopteri > Siluriformes > Ictaluridae > Noturus > Noturus placidus. Next base: position 15,521 of record JAFFST010012770.1, on the reverse strand, counting down.
ACGATCACATAAGCAACGTCTCCTTCATTGAAACTGACAATCACATAAACCACACCTCCTTCCTTGGGACTGACAATCACTTATGCAACGCCTTCTTCACTGGGACTCTTAAGTCACATAGGCGATGCCTCCTTCATTGAGATTTACAGTCATATTGGCCACGCCTTCTTCACTGGGACTGATAATCACATAGGTGATGCCTACTTCATTGAGACTTGCAGTCGCATAAGCCACGCCTTCTTCACTGTAACTGATAGTCACATAGGACACACCTCCTTCCCTGCAGCGATGAGCTGAATTTATGTTGTAAAACTACAACATCAGGAGACTAATCCCTAACATTAATTAGTGTATGTTAGTTATATGACAGGCTAAAGATCCACTATATGATTTGTGCTTTATTACAACATTATTATAAGCGGCAGAATAATTATTATCACTAATTAGTATCTGACTGCGGCCGTCTGACTACATTTTATTTTAACTTTCACTGAAACAGACTTTCCATGTTCAGGAATCCTCCTGATAGGAGTGTAAATAAGAGAGCACAGGTTGTGATCTCCACCTATTTAACAAATCACTTATCTGCATTCAGATTTGAAAAAGATGTGATAGTTCGTCCTGACTCAGTTTGGTGATGGATACGTTTAAGCTTTACACCCAGTGTAGGACATCCCAGGAAACCTTTTCAACACATTTCAACAAAGATCGCTCAGTAAGCAAAAAAAATAAATAAATGATGGACTGTGAAAAGGAGTCCAATACATACAAGTTTAATGTTGATTATTGTTCCACTATTAAATGAACCATGTTGACTTTTGGGGTTAAAAGCATGTGTGTGCACAGTGATTCTCTAAAGAAGAGACTGAGACTTTTTCCACACCTTTTAGTGCATAAACTGGATAACATTGGATGAATATCTTGGACAAGTGTGTAATTTCTCCATCGACTGATTCGATCTCATTTATACAGGAGAATCCCGAGAGGACAGAACCTTCAGAAATTGGATGAACTCGCTGGGGATAAATCCGAGAGTCAACCACTTATACAGGTAAGGCAATGGTCTACAATCTATGAAAAAAAAAATAAAAGGTTGGTCTGTGGTTGGTCATCTGCCATGTCAGTTACATTGCTCGTTTATTGGCTAAACTTATCAAATTCTAGAAACGTATTCATTCATACGTGTGGCAAATATAGAATCTAAAACTTTCATTTATTGTAGAAATAAGCAGTCATAATTTTGAGTCATAATTTTGAAACTCTTTGTTTCACTTAGTTTAGAAATCCTACCAGCTACCTACACAATTCATCCAGGGTCACCAGTCAGCATTTCAGCAAGTCCTGACAACCATAAAGAAGTGAAAGGCCTCTTTGTGTTTATTTTGCAGTGACCTGATGGATGGCCTGGTTATTCTCCAGCTGTATGAGAAAATCCAGGTCCCGGTGGACTGGAAGAAAGTAAACCAGCCTCCGTATCCTGTCCTTGGTGCCAAAATGAAAAAAGTTAGTATAGGTGTAAAACGACAAGGGGTTCAAAGCCATATTTTCTATGCTTTAAATTGCTGAAAACAATACAAACAGGCAAAAAGAAAAGCTAACTGCTCTTATTGTAGTCATAAATCTATTGTCTAGGGCAAAATAGGTATTTTTAAAAAAATTTGCAATATAAAAAAATAAACAAACATTTTCTTTATTACAAAAAGACTACAGAAATGTGAATGATTAGTACACATACTATTTCCATTTCTTCCTTCCCAGTTTTTCTATCCTTTTTAATTTTGGAAAATCGATAAAAAGTTTCTCTCTTAGATTCTGCCCCTTCGTCCAACTAGACATCAATACAGTATTTCACACAGCCTGGTTCAGGATATGATCAAATGTATGAACCTCAACACACCAATATATTCAGTTATGTACATGTTATTTCCCAAGAGCACGACAGACCTGTTCAACATTACACACGTAGTTTGCATTCATTGTAAAAAATTCCTGTGATTCCTGTAGTATGTATGAAGTGCGGCATTCTGGAGGTCATTCTAATGAAGCGTATCTGTGCGTGTTCCCAGCTGGAGAACTGCAACTACGCTGTTGATTTGGGCAAAAGGGAGGCAAAATTCTCATTGGTGGGCATTGGAGGTGACAATATCAACGAGGGCAATCCCATGCACACGCTGGCCCTGGTGTGGCAGCTAATGAGAAGGTACTTCACTCGCCTGTGTGCTGTAACTGTTAACTGAGAGGCACACGCGGTATATATGGATATGGAAAGGTGTACATTGAGCTGATTTTCTATTCATGGATTCCTAGAAACTTCATGCTCTTCTGCGTTTCAATTCTGTTGTTTAGTTTCCCTCACTGTTAGGAAGAGCAAAATGAGAAAGCTTAATAACTACAATTGCTGCAGCATCCTGATTTTGCTAGTTTGCAGTTAAGAATCTTATGACAGATTTGATATGGTTGCATATATGTGGGTGTGAGTACTTTGGACAGAGAAATAACAATAGTATTCTATATATTACATGTGCTACATGCAGGTACACCCTCAAAGTGCTATCTGACATTGGTGATGGAGAGAAAATCAATGACCAAATCATAGTTGACTGGGTGAACAGCACGCTGAAAAATGGACAGAAACAATCAACCATCAGCAACTTTAGGGTAATACAACTATTCAACACATCTTCTGCTCTAACATTCAAAGTGCTGGATGCCATTTTCTTTTTTATTCCAACCTGTTCACCAAGGCTTATAGTTTTTTTATTAGGGTTCTACCTGATTGACAAACCAAAGAACCAATTAAGGAGCTGGATGGCATCTGGCAAAGCTGAAACTTATATTTGTATTTATTCATTTGGTGGATAATTTGGAGCCCAATGCAATCATATAAAGGGTTAAGGTTGGTGCTTAGGAGATCTGCAGCCAGGTGCATCATTAGAATGCAAGTTATTAGGCTATGATAGAACTTCAGTTCTACTGGTCCAACCTTCAGAACTAACACTGCCCCGTACAGAACGAGTCTTCAAATTAGCGTTTTACCATTTTGCAACACAACTACGCACCATTTTGTTTTTTTTTTCAAAACATATCAATGCTTTCAGGACAAATCGATCAACACCAGTCTCCCAGTGATCGATCTGATTGATACGATCACACCTGGAGCAATCAGAGATGAGATGGTGAAGAGGGACGACCTGAGTGAGGTGGACATGCTTAACAATGCAAAGTAAGTAAAACTTCAAGCGTTAAGACTGTTAATGCACAAATTGTCGATCTGACACAAAATGTACCGAAAACTTCTTTCTCTCTTTCGTTCTCAGGTACGCAATCTCAATGGCTCGCAAGATTGGTGCCAAGGTTTACGCGCTGCCCGATGACCTGGTGGAGGTCAACCCCAAGATGGTGATGACGGTGTTCGCCTGCTTGATGGGGAGAAGTCTGAAAAAGTGAAGGCCTGATTGGTTCTGATTAATTTATTATCCTGCGGATTGAATGGCATATCTGTTCGATGGTCTGTTTGATGTACGTCATTGTTAATAATGAGTGAAGAACATACCCTGAAATATATTATAAGATTTTGTGTTTAAACAGTTGGAGTTGTGTGGTTTTGGAGTTTCAGTTACTGTGTGAATTGTACCAGGAGTTTTTCATAGCTTTCATCACTTACTGCCTTTCAGTTCCTGCATTTTCTGAGTATCACCAAAAAAAAAAACAGAACATGATCATTGATCATGATGTCGTTTAAATGATCCTAACTCACTTTTTCATTTAATATAACCTCCATTTTCTATTACTTTGTCTTACTTTGTAGTGAACAAGTTGCTTTATTGCATCAAACTGTTGTCTTGATATTTACACAATGCTCATAAATGTTGTTTGCTTCCAACAGCTCATTAAATGCAGTAAAAAAAAAAAAAAAGAAGTCAATTTATGACGGTCTTTATTTCAGTATGAAATGTCAGACATCGGAAACAAATGTCTGCATTCCAACAACTCTATATGAAAAGATGTTGATTACACATTTCCTTTAGGTTAAGGATGACTTTTGAAGCATTATTAAATCTTAGTTGCTTTCCCAAACCTGGGGTCCAGCTGCATAAATGTCCAGAAGAAGGCAAGTTCCTCCACTCCAACCTTGGCAAACCATGTATTCATGGAACTCACTTTGTCATGCTGGAACACGTTTGAGCCTCTTAGTTCCAGTGAAAGGAAATTATAATGCTACAGCATACAAATACATTGAATGCAATCATCTGCTTCCAACTTTGTGGTAACAATTTGGGGAAGAACCACATATGGGTGTGATGTTCAGGTGTCTACAAACCTTTTGCCATATAATGTAAGTCTGGTTCCAGAGGTAGGCACAGCAGTCTACTCTTGCAAAGTGCAGAGGTGTAACTTGGTGAAGGATGGGGTTTTGGATTCGAACCAAAAAAAAAATACAATTAATTTATGACCGTTCCAAATGCTTATTAGTGGGTGTTAAGCGTAACACGCATATAGCATAGTTGATTATACACAGGTCACATGATCATTGTAAGTAATGGTTGACGGTATGTGACCGACATACAGATTGAAACAGCAGTCGCTGTACGGGTCTATGTTGGTGAAGCAGGTGTGCAACACAAAAAAGGTTCACAACATCCTATGGGTGGATAGTGACTGGAAGAATAAGGTCACATGTACAGTCAGTAGAATTGAGGTTCTTCTGCAGGATTGCTGGGTTAACTCTCTGTGATATAGAGGTAGGTGAAGAGCTTGACAAAACAGCAGAACCTTTTAGTAGAGGCTTGAGAGGAGCTGGATGAGATGGTTGGGTACCTTATACAGATGCCCCCTGGTTTTCTCCCAAAGATCTCTATTTGACACGTCCCACTGGACAGAGATCCAGGGGCAGATCCAGGACCAAATAAGAGATATTGTATCTCACAGTAAGCTTGGGAGTATGTGGGGATCCCACAAGAAGTGCTGCAATCTGTTTCAGGGCATAGAGAAGTCTGGACTGACCTTCAGCCCCTCCAGGAAAAGTGGAAGGAAAATGAATGCATGAATACCACTTCTACTTATGTCAGGTATCCACCTCATGGGAGCCAAATCCTGGCTACACCACTGTTCAAGAAGGAACATATAATTTTGATAAAACGGGGATTAAAATAGAGGCATGGCCAGAAAATCCTGGAAAAGTGCATGTAGCCATTATAATTACCCAATTCCTAAGCAAAAGTAAATTCCCTGGGACTTTAAAACTTGAAGTCGTTATGTCTCCACCTTGATCATTTCCAAGCTTTGAGAAATGGATCGTGAAGAAAAAACAAAACAAAAAACAAACATTCCAGCATGCTAACGTTACATGACACTTCCCAAGTCCAGTGGGACGCCCTGTATTCGCAGAGAGGTGAAAGTGCTGACAGAAAAGGTATGTTTTCGGTTGACTTTTGAAAGAATGCAGGGAAAAACATTCGCTGGGAGATTATACCATAGATTATAGTATTATCCTAATTGAGATCGTTTTCCGGCGTTTGGAAACAGACAATGAAAAACACATTGGCATTCCGACATGTCAATGACACGTGAGCTCGTGGAAGTCCAGAGAGACTTGCCGTGGTGCTGCCAGAGTCTGGAAGGCTTTCGTTAAGAAAGGCATGATTCATTCAGCATGAAAATACAGCCACTGATGATGTTGGATGAGATTATATTGGCAAATTCCAACATAAAAAAAAAAATGTTCATTTGCCCAAAATATAGTCAAGACATGTTTGTTGTCCAATGTCCAAACTTTTTTTCTATAAATATCATCCAGTTCTTCAGTAAACTGTCTTTGGATGAGATTATATTATGATGTTACAAGTTCCAACTTTAGGTGGGGTCCATTATTATTTTTGTCCAAATTTTGTTACAGTGGTAGAAATCATGATCCATAATGAACCAACTTCATAAAAAAATTAACAAAATTCAACACGTACCCGCAGTGTTGTCTGATCGACTCCAGACATTGGGATTACGAGATAACGATATGCTGTTGGTCGGTTTACTCCAGGTAAACTTACACGCTTGTTTCAACTATATACAACACAGTGTAATTATTCTGGAAGCTTTTTCGACCTTTTAAAAAAGGAAATTATTTCTCCCTCCCGCTCCGTAGTAGTTCTTTCTTTGTCAAAAAAAAAAGAAATCATTCATGTAACTATTGATCTTAGCCACAAGCAGCAGTTTTCCACTATTGAGTTTGGATCCATTACATTCACATTTATTTATTTAGTCAGATGCTTTTTTTCCTGTAGGTTTACAGCTCAGAATAAAAGAAAATATACAGTATATAAATAATCGTTAATACTAATGAATAGGCGTAGTCTTTCTATTTAAAATGTTCAATAGAGTGTGAAAAACAACCTAAAAAGGAACTAAATATGGAACTACTGAACAAACAACATCTACATTGAATCAACATACATATACTGATTACCTCTCGAACCAGACTTATGCTCTAGAAAATATGTTACTGCGATGACTCCCAGTTTGGTGTGTACAGATCCAGAGGGTGACCTGATGATTCTAAAAATCCAATATGGCCATCGTCCACCATCAGCAGCGCGCATTACTCAACACAGCCAGGTCCCTCTGCTTCTTAGTCTTGAAGGCCATCACAAAGTTCTGAGGTGAAACGACGCCATGTCCCTGCTCGTCGACTTGACCCATGACGATGTAGTTCAGACCTTTGGACAGAACCATACACAGGAAATGCAAGAACAGTTAAAGCTGTATTTGGTGGTAAGGTGTAGAAGCCTCAAAATAGGCTCTAATATATGTGTGAGCGAGAGAAATTGTAAACTGGACAAACCTAACAGAAGAGAAATAAATCATGTGATTTTCTACAAACAAACAGATGACAAAAAGTCCCCCTGCTGTTTTCAATTCCGCTCTCAGAGCAAATTCCACCTGGGCAGCTTTAGTGCTATTTTTTTTTCTTTCTTTCCAAGCAAAAACAATTCTGCTTGACTTCTATATTTTTCTATTCACCGCATTCGCAGCTAAATAAACTGAGGTGAAGGCATTTCAGTGCAGAGTTATTCCTGCTGGCTTGGACAAATGCACCACAAACACAGACCTGGCTTTAAATTACGTGATGTGATACCACATATGGCAAAATCTCTATACGTATATATATATATATGTGTATATACAGTATATGTGAGGGAAACCTTACAGAAGAATGTTAACGTTATTAATGAGCCAATAAGCATTACGTTATAGAGCAGCTAAAGATAGATAACATTTAACTCGGCCAGTGTTAGCGATGAACAAAAAAAAACAAGTTTTGATTGTATTAAATATTTTAACAGGTTTAAAAAAAATAAAAAATAAAAAAAGTTCAGTTTATTGTGGAAGAAAAACATACTGGCTGAATAATTATGGAGTTCTCTTTAGGGCTTCCTCTACGGCTCTATTATATTATATTAAATATGCCTACGGTATCTAATCAGTGTGTTACGGTTACTCGTTTGGTGTCGACACGAAATAGCGAATAATTCAACTCGCGGGTCCGATAGAGAATCAGAATAAATTCATTTGCATGTCATAGCTGAGCGGTTGCTAGGAAACTGTCGCAAAAAACACAAATGCTACTATCTCGGCGACACATTAGAAGCCTGCACAGGCAGGCTAGCTGCATGTTCGTTGCACGTCATTGCATCATTATGCAAACAGGCAGCCTTTCCTGCCTGGGTTTTTCTCGCCATATTCTCCTCTATAATTTTGCCGATTTTGTTGACTGACGAGCTGCCAGGTTTTCTTTATGGGAACAGAAAAAAAGAGTGCGAGTATTTATGAGTTTTGGGGATAATGAGGGAACTCGACATTCCAGAAGCTCTGTGGTTCCCAGCTCTGCTACACGATAAAATCGGTTCATCTACTGTAATCTGAGGCAACTGTGGTGGGATCCAGTTCGAGCGCGATGTCAAGAAGTGCTCGTGAAATCAAATTTGTGTTTGTTTTAAGAATATCTGTTCAAACAGGACTGGGCAGCAGACAATTGCAGCACCTTGTATCTCCAGTAGGAGCACTTTTCAGGTGAAGTCACTCAATCCACTCACCTCTCCTGGCTAAAGGGCATTTCTTACACAGGATTAAGATTTTAGTGCTCATGCTCTTCCCGGCCTGCTGGATGGACAGGTTTCCTTCCTTGTACACGTTGGTGATGGAGAAGGTGGCGAGCACGCTCGGTTCCCTCATGGCAGCTGAGATGAGTGTTCCCGTTAGCACTGTGACAAGACAACACCAGAATATCAACTCATCCTCCACAGTATTGTGTTGTACTGTGAGAAACGTGCTGTTATTTTGATGGACTTGAATAAAACGAAAGTGTGGAAGAAAAACGTGAACTACAGAAGATCTCTATGTGCATTATGCTAGCAGTAATGACAGGATTCCTAAGTGAAGTTCCTCTTTCGGCTTAGAGGACTAAAGAGTTTTTGTTTGTTTGTTTTTACCAAAGTTGCTTAAGCAGTAATGACTTTCGATTGTTCCGGTTCTCT
>JAFFST010012675.1:8839-19579 GCA_022414735.1 Noturus placidus | reverse complement strand
GGTAAAGAGGAATAAAATGCATCGCGTGGGGCTTTTACTGCAAAACAATCAACTTTAGGGTGATAACGGTGATTATCACACCAGTCCCTCATTGATTACTTTTCCATATGAGCACACTGCATCGTATTCTTTTACTTCTTTAGTTAGTGATTAGGAGTCCTCTGGAATAACCCTAAATTTGTGCAAGAACTGCTTTTACTGCTAAAATATGTTACTCTTAGAAATATTTGGGGATATTCAAATCTGTGCTTGTTTATACTTAACTATATTTTGATAGTCCTCATTGGGTTTCACTCAATGTTCAAACTGCTGGCACTGTTCATGTAACAATGTGAGCTAAGTACATGTATTTGCATACTCATTTATATAGAAGCTTGTTATAAATAAATAAATACATTGTTTTTTTTGACAGCACATCTTCTGTGAGGAGTGCATTGTGTTGTGGTTCAATCAGGAAAAGACTTGCCCCCTCTGCCGCACCACCATTACAGATAGGGTCCGCAAATGGAAAGGTGGTGCAACCTCAGCTTATTTACAAATCTATTGAGAGATGTCATACCTAAATATCTGAGGAAGATTACTCCTTAACCAAAAGAATCCACTGAGGGGAGATAAAAGTGGAAAAAAAAACCCTAATACACCATGTTCGAATAACTACATTTATGAGAAAGGAGTGTATGTGCCTTAACCAGGTTTTTGCTCATACTTTGTGCACAGTGGGCGTCATTTATCAAGCTGGATACAAACAAATTTGTGCATAAATCGTTCGTATGAATGTTTATACTAAAATTAGGTATTTATGAAAACTCCTTAAATTTGGAAAAGCTTTCATATCCTGCTCCTGTGTGTGTAAACTCTTATGTAAACACAAGACTTGACTGATTGTTTTATAAATCTGTCCTTTAATCCCCACCATACACTTGCCCCAGTAGCAGAGAAACTGTCGATTACATTTGTAAATACAGCACAAATACTTTGTTCCCTTGGCTTACACAAACATTTATATACAAATTTATTCAAAGATTGATGAATGAGGCCCATTGTTTTGAAACACGTTTTTGATACTTTAGTGAGAGCACTGTAATATTAAGTATACATGTACTGTTAGCAACTCAACACAATTACTTCAATTTTAATTACATTTTTATGTTTCAAACTTCACTTATGCTGCATGTATGGCTTTGCTTGATGTATTTTGATTTAATTTGATTTGATTGCATAATACCAGAGAACAAAGACATTTATTCTAAATGTAAGAAATATTTATGAAGAAATGTATTACAGCATAATTGTAAACTTATGGACTTCATCTGAAGCATACTGCAAAGTCCCTCTTATAGTTACTTATTAACAGCCTTTTTACAGCTATTCTCTTTAAATTGAGGAAGTTGTCATATTGGTGATTACAGTTTTATCGAATTTTTCTCAGGTATTTCAAAAATACAATGCTATGAAAAAGCATTTGCCACTTTTTGATTTCTTCTTTTTTTGTATATTTCTCATACTAAATTGTTTTCATAACATAAAACTAAATCTAAGATCCAACAAAGGCAACCTGAGTAAACACAAAATACTGTTTTTAAAGTAGTTATTTATATAAGAAAATAAGTTATCCAATACCAACTGGTCCTGTGTGAAAATTTGTGAAGTATTTGCCCCCGTATCTACTTATTCACCAAATTGGTGAAAACCACTGCTAACCCAGAACAACATTTAAGGCTTGTCTAAATTTTGCCAAAACACACCTTGATGGTCCTCAAAACTTTTGGGAGAATGTTCTGTGGATTGATGAGTTGAAAGTGGAACTATTTGGATGACGGATGCCGTTACATCTGAGTAAATCAAACACTGAATTCCACAAAAAGAATATCATACCTGTTGTCAAGATGGTGTCAATATGATGGTGTGGGGATGCTTTGTGGCTTCAGGGCCTAGGCAATTTGCAGTAATTGAGGGAAATATGAATTTTGCTCTCTACCACAAAATCCTAATAATTTCTGATCTTCGGGCCGTAAGTTGAAACTCAAACGCAGCTGGGTTATGCAGCAAGGCATTGATCCAAAACATAGGACTAAGTCCACCTCTGAATTTAAAAAAGGCAAAATTTATGTTTTGGAGTTGCCTAGTCAAAGTCTTGAATGAACCAGTTGAGATGCTGTGGCTGATCTTAAATATGCAGTTCATGCTCAAACCCTCCAGTGTGACTAAACTAAAGCAGTTCTGCAAAATTCCATCACAGTGCTGCTAAAGGTGGCACAACCAGATTTTAAATTTAAGGGGGAAATTAGTTTTTCACATTGGTGTTGGATAACTTTTTCATTTTTTTTTCTTCAATAGAACGATAAACTCTAGTGTTTACTCGGGTTGCCTTTTATGTTGTATTTCATTTTAAGATCTAAAACTACAGTATGACAGACACAAAAACAAGAAATCAGGATGAGGCAAAAAAAAAAAAAAAAAAAAAACAACCTAGCACTGTAGTTTTTGTGGAACTGGGACCTTTCTTTATGTAGTTGAGCTCCACAATAATGAAGTCTATTAAATATTTATAATTAACATACTGGGTGATGGCGGTCAGTAGTAGTACAGTAACTGTTTTTTGTTTATTGTAGTTTGATTTGAGGCTGTCTTAAATCATATTTAAATATGATTAAAGTTCTAAAATGTGCACTCACTGCTTTGTAATAAACTTAAAAATATGCATTTCTTAAGAATGTGCATTTCTTAAGAATGTGCATTTCTTAAGAATGTGCACCATAGTCATTTATTTTCCTATGGTTAAAAGAATTTTCAAATGTTTGTATTTCAAAAAAAACTATTTTAAAGCAAATATTAAAATTGAATAAATTGTGTATTTTGAAACCTTGCTTCTTTTTTTAATACAGTGTTAGACAAAAATCAGTATTGGTTAATTGACTATTTACACTGTGGGTGCAGGGGCATCTACATCTAAGTGTCAGCTACAAAAGGAAATGGGGTGGGTTGAACCAGCAGACAACACATGATGATTGTCACCTGTATGTGATCATGGCGAGTTTTTTTCTGTGGAAGAAATTTAATAAATTAATATTCAGAAGATCAGATCTGTGTCAAATAATTTAATCGTTAGTATTCAAATTATTCAAAATCCTACATCTATACGGGGGCATAATCTTAAAGAAATGTAGATCGGAAGCACTTGTCTTTCATCGGCAACTTTTGCTCAATTTTGGAGAACAAAGATAAGGAGGGATAAACAATGGGCTGCGGAAAGAGCTACACGACCTTGAACTGCTATGCAAACCAGGACCATGGTACAGATGGTACTCAACCAGAATATGTCTTTGCTGCCGCTCTTGACTGCTAAATGGTGCTATAACCACAGATTTTTATTTTCACAAGTAACTGGCAACCGCACTTTGCCAATGGGTTACATTTGACGGTTGCAGATAGTGGAGAATGGAAGGAAAATACAATCTTTACGTTAAAAACAAATCATATTAACAGAACCAAATTTAGTCCTCAAAAGCCTGTGTAAGCATTTGTTTAGAATGAATTCAAGTTGAATAGTAAACATCAAGACTGTTCTTACTTTTAAATGTATTGTATAATGTAGTAATCTACCCCGTATTTTATTTATTAAACTTTAAAAAGTTGTGCATTATTATTTATATCATTGTATTATTTTGTTCTTGCAATAAAATAAAAATTATAGAAATGTTGGATTACTCTAAATGGGAGCATTAAGTGTGGAAGCCTAGTTGTTGTAAAAGCCTACATTAATTACAGTGGAAAAAAATGGAATTATGTGGTCAGTTAGATTTAAGAAATAGTATTACATATAATTATTTAGATTGAATTATGTAACTTCTGTGTGTGATCAATTCGCATAGTATTAACATAACATTTTGAAATCTTGTGGGGGTTTAAAAAATGTGGCAGAGGAGCAGTGGTAATGTTGCAGAATGCTAGTGCTCAGGTCAGGGCACAATTTTCAATTTCAGAGTTCAATTTTATTCAGGTCATTGAAAATACATGATCAAATCACGTTGGGATGTAGGAAAACAAATTATGTTAATGGGACCGATGTACGCATTTGATTTTAAATAATGAATTAATCAATATTTCTTTATTTTATATATACATATTTTCTCTTTTGTCATTGCCTACAAGACCACATTAAATGTATGGCACTGACGCAACTCACGTCTTTATTTTTATACCATCTGATATTTTAACTGTACACATTCTATAACATGTTGGGTACACATCAAACTAACATTCTTTGACACATTTATAATGCATATATTATTCTTATGTCACAACAAAAAGAATTTGTCTTTTAACACTAACTTTTACAACTAACATCGTACTATGAAGTATTGATTATGAAATAAATTTACACAGATCAAATGTATGCATTTACACCAAGATATTTATTATATATAAATATTTTCACTTTTAGTATTGTTTACAATATTTAACATTCCTTATTTCATCATATATTTACACGTTGTTGTAGACTAAGAACACACATCAAATTTATGTATTTCAAATTACAATATATCAGTGGGTGCATTATATAATTCTTTATAACACAGTGTTACATAAACTCTTCAATGCAGAGTTGAGTTGAAGATTTCACTTCTCTCTGAAGGATGACTTCGACGGAGCACCGCTGGTGTAAGGCTCTAATGGATCTGCTCCGTTTTTTATTATTAGGGCCTGAGCACCGATGGTACAAAGCCGTATTGGATCTGCTCTGTTTATTATTATTACTAGTAATAGGGCCCTGTACCTCCGGTGCAGCCTTCGGTGCACCTTTGGTGCTCGTGCCCTATTGTTTTCCCCATGTTTATTATTATTATTATTACTATTATTTATTTATTTATTTTTCATGCATTCATGTGATTTTAAAAACGTAAACATTTGGAACATATTTTCCAAATTAAATCAATGTATGTTAGAGTTGCAAAATAACCTAAATGAACACGGTCATTTAGTACAATTAAACCCTAATCAAATTGAAGCAGTCAAACAATTGAATGAAAATTTAAGTTCGTCAGACCAGAGCAATACTCAAAATTAAAATCCCAGCCAAAATTCCAGTCCAAATTAATCAAATACACCGGTGACGCCATATGACATATTTTTTTTAATTAAATCAATGTCTGTTAGAGTTACAAAATAACCTAAATGAACAAAGACAATCTATGCAGATAAATCCTTGTTTAATAGATGCAGTGAATCAACTCAATGAAAAGATGGCATTATCTCCTGAGCACAATATCGTCTCAACTCCAAATATCAGTCAGAAACATAGACTGTTATCTTCTCATGATATTTTATACAAACTTAAAGTCTTAATTAAATTTAACTAAACATTAAATTACAGTCTGGTTAAGTTAATTGCACCCCTTGCCAGTATTACACAAAATTCAGGAAACGATAAGGAGTACGGCCCTCCAATGGAAAACATCACCTAATATCCAAGATTTATAAATGGAAAACATGGCATCCCCTAATATCCAAGTTTTGCAAATGGAAAATGTGCCACCGCCTAATATCCAAGATGTTCAAATGGAAAACATACCGTCGCCTAATAACCAAGATGGTAATGCGTTAGATCCTAATATTAGAATAATTAATCCTGACAGATTCAACAACACTGAAATTAGGAGGAGTGAATTTTTCTTCGATTGCTAACGTCGACAGATTTGTGGAATTTTATAATTATGTTTTAGATATTTTATACAGTGTGATTGTAATAATTTAATTTCTGCTGAGGATGTCGTCACCATTGAAATCAGAGATGATATGATCAATGTTTCATCATGTGTTCAATTAGTGAGCGGTGTCATCGATTTTCAATTTTTTCGGACCATGCTCAAAATTGAGCAGAAAAATTTACAGATAATGACCTTCAAACCTTCAGAAACCATTCAGAAAAAACTGTTTGCCTGTACCATGGGTAAGTGATTTTTCCACATTATCTACATGGGTGGATGAATTTTCCATCATTATCCATTCCTGTATGGTATACTTATGGACTCTGATGTTTATTATATGTGCTTTTTATGGTTAGGCTTGCAATCTTAAGTCTTCATGTGTTTTCCACTGTGACTAGATGTAAGATCAAACACCATCGACCCTGTACCTTCCAAGCAGAACTCTGGGCCTCCTATGAAGAAGAAAAGAATGGATGCATCTACTCAAACACACTTTACAGTGTCTCGGGGTACACAGACTCCCACGTACCCAACTGCATCTAAGTGTACTCAAGGTCCCCTGGAAAGTCAATAAGAAGATGATGTGTCCCCAGACATCTCATGTGAAACCATTTTCTATGCGCATTTTCTTGCCTATACAGGATTCCCGCTTCGAACCAGTTTCTGTGTGTGTGTGTGTGTGTGTGTGTGTGTGTGTGTTCTTTTGACTGCTCATGCATGCATGACCGCTCATGTGTGTGTACTCTCTTGACTGCCCCACTGCTCTCACCCTCTAATGGTGTTCACTGTGTTTCCATGAAAACTGTGTTTCCACAATCTGTTTTAAAGGTGCTGTTCATACACGATTCGACAAACTCTATTAAAGATTCTGTTACCATGTGATTCAACAAAATATATGATACCCTTTATTGATTGAACATTACAGCACTGTCTGATATCCTCTCTTGATTATTAAATTGAATTGTAAGCTGTAGCCATGGGTGGAAATGGTGTCTAAAATCACACCAAATCAGTGGATGTATGGTTATGGTAAAGGCATTTTTGTGCAGACACAGGAAAACACAAGGGTAACAGAGTATGATGTTTATTGAGAATCACACATCATACACTGGGAAGAGAACAGGAATTGTTGGAGAATAATCAGTAGGAGATGGGTAATGATATGGTGTGTTTATAGCAAAGCTACTATCATCATCAGAGGAAAGAACAAACGGGACCTCCACAAAGGTTATGGGAAACAGTTGAGCCTCAGTTTGACTATAAGCGTGAGCATAGGTTTCCGATGGAATGATACAATAAGCAGGAGGATAAGGAAACCCTACAGGTGCAGGTGAAGAGCAGAGACTTTCCAGCAGAGCTGTAACATCCACTGCCAAATGTGCCAGCTGATGACATATATATTCACCCAGGCTTGTGAGATTGAGCAGCCGAGAGAGAGAGAGGAGGGCATTGCTCAGCTGGACAGAGATCAGAGAGAAAGGACCAAAATGACCCACCACCCCTTCAACCTACCTGCTGCATAGGCGGGTATCCTGAGGGAAGTGTTCAAATCTTCTGCATGCAATTGTTTGGGTGGCTCGCCATTCACTGATTGGTGAAATCTTGATCAAGTGCTTCAAGGAATTGGGGTTCCAGGAGCTCTGCGGGTGGCTTTTCTGTCTGGTGTCAATCCTCTGCAGTAGACTGTACATCCACACAAAACACCTGGCCTGTTCATTTATTAAAAGAACCAGGACATTGCTTACATTCTATTAATCTCAACACTATATATTAATCTACAACACTATACTATACATTGCTTACATTCTATTAATCTCAACACTATACACTACACTGTTCTTCTTAAAGAACTAAAAACAACATCAGTATAGGATTATTCACAAAAAAAACTGATTATTAATCATTAAAAATTGATTATTAATCATTCACATGTTGTAAAGACTAGATTTCTAAATGTTGTACAACTGTTTAGTACCATTTCAATTTCACAAATACATTTACCCATAATCTGAGTAATAACCATGAAGTGTAAAGAACTGCAATGGGTATTAATTGCATTACCCTGAACAAACATAAAATACCATACAATTCTTAGTATAATGTGTTGCAAACATCCTTCACAATAAAGTAGAAAAATAAAATGGTGCATATCTCTTTGTGTTCTTTCTTAGCACATGAGCAACGCCATTCCAAGATTCAATTAACTAAAATGTCACGAGGCAGCCAGCCACTTTGACATAATCATGACTTTACAAAACATGCTTCTCTTCAAATATGAATTAAAGTACATACAATACAAAAGTAATTTCTGTGCTATCAATATTTCTAGTTCCAAAAAAACTCAATAAGTTACTCACCAAAATCCATTCTTGCTACACAAAATAAAAAGATTATGCAGCAGTATATACAGGGAAGCTTCAATGCAAAGTTCCAGTTTGATATATAAGAAATACAACAGATAGTTCTGCTATGTTGCGACAGCTACCTGGCTTAATTGAAAAGAAAAAAAAAACAGGCATCTGCCGAGAGAAATATTACACGGAGGCAGAACTTCCGCTCCCCCTTGCCTTCCTATTGGCTCAAATCTCAAATCAAGAGCATCAAGACCATAATAACGAAAAATACAAATAAACCAAAACGATCAGCAAAAGGAGTTTGAGGATTCAGATACTTTACATCAATGTCTGCCCTCTTTGCCCCCTTGTGAAGCGGATGTTTCCAGGTTGGAGTATTCTTTGTAAGTGCATCAAGGGCATTCGTGCCTATTAGGACTTGGGATTGACCATCTGCAAGAAAGATCTGGAACGACTAAGGCTAAAGTCGTCACTTCAGTTTCAACACCATTAAAATCCTTTGGGAAAGTAATGGAAACTTCAAAGTATCCCTTGTAGGATACATTCTGTCCATTGGCTCCACTAACTTCAAGCAAGCTGCTCAAGGGTTTGATAGGCTGTGTGTACAAGACAGCTTCATAAAATGACCAGGGAATGGTGGTCACATGTCACAGTTGTCTAAAAGACAACTACAATTGTTCTCAGCTATTCACACCTGCGCTGTACACTTTGTGCCCACCAGTCTCTTGGACATGGTACTTTAGCATTCAGTAGAGTAACATTAAGCAATAATAAAAATATTATCCCTAATTTCTCCATCTAAGGATTAATAAAGTATTATCTTATCTTATCTTAAATATATCTCACAAATAATGAAGAAGTGGTAAAATATCAAAATTGTCCAGGACAACGGTACAGGGAGATGCACACAGCTCAGTTACCGGAAGTAGGTATGCCAGTGAGGGACTTGGAAAAAATTTTAAATACCACAAAGAAAAACATGGAGATAAGGGGATAACAAATGGCTGAAAATGGGTTTTATGGGAATTCCAACGTAAGAAAAGTTGGTTCTAATAGTATTTAAAAATGAGAAAAGAAGAGTTTAAGGGGAAATCAAAAAAGTAGCTATTAAAGTATACCGGGATTTCAAATGAATGAGATAATTGGGCATAACCTAAAGATAAGACTGTATAAATAGGGCATTGAGTCTTTGTATAGATTCAGATCACTTTGGGATGTCTCACTGATTGGGTCTCATGTTGTTTTTTGAACAATAAACTGGATTTTTACTTCTTTCATCCAATGTATTCTAGATTTTTACTTTCAGTTGTGCTTTTGAGTATGATCACTTGTTTTTGATGCTAGTTATTTTTGGCACAACATTTGGAGAGCCAGCCGAAAGGGGAGTTGCCGCGAATTGATCCCGTACCGTAGGACTTTACCACTCCGTGGACAGCAGATACTGGGCACATAGGAAAAAGGTAAGCAGACACCTGTTTTATTCGAAGTTCTGCTGTTGTGAACCTGCTGTCTGAGAGGGGAGAAAGGAGCTGATCACACAAAAGTGAGTACACCCCTTACATTTTTGTAAATATTTGATTATATATTTTCATGTGACAACACTGAAGAAATGACACTTTGCTACAATGTAAAGTAGTGAGTGTACAGCTAGTGTTAATGTGCAAATTTGCTGTCCCCTCAAAATAACTCAACACACAGCCATTAATGTCTAAACCGCTGGCAAAATGTGAAAATGTCCAAATTGGGCTGGACGTGTCAATATTATTGTCACAGTGCATGTTGGCATTCATGGTTCCCTCAATGAACTGTAGTTCCCCAGTGCTGGCAGCACTCATGCAGCACTCATGCAGCCCCAGATCATGACACTCCCAGCACCATGCTTGATTGTCGGCAAGACACACTTGTCTTTGTACTCCTCACCTGGTTGCCATCAAACAGGCTTGACACCATCTAAACCAAATAAGATTATCTTGGTATCATAATCCATGTCCTCAGTCCTCAGTAAACTGTTTGCGGACTTTCTTGTGCATCATCTTTAGAAGAGGCTTCCTTCTGGGACGACAGCCATGCAGACCAATTTGATGCAGTGTGCAGCGTATGGTCTCAGCACTGACAGGCTGACCCCCACACCTCACATCTCACATGTACTGTGACATACAGAAGCAGAGCATGATCATTATGCAGTATTCCAGCATGATAACGACCCCAAACACACCTCCAAGAAAACCACTGCCTTGCTAAAGAAGCTGAAGGTGAAGGTGATGGACTGGCAGGCATGTCTCCAGACCTAAACCCTATTGAGCATCTGTGGGGCATCCTGAAACGGAAGGTGGAGGAGCACAAGGTCTCTAACATCCACCAGCTCCGTCATGTCATCATGGAGGAGTGTAAGAGAATTCCAGTGGCAACCTGTGAAGCTCTGGTGAACTCCATGTCCAAGAGGATTCAGGCAGTGCTGGAAAATAATGGGGGCCACACAAAAAAATGAGACACAGTGTAAAGTACTTTGGATAAATGTGCTATATACAGTGCCTTGCGAAAGTATTCGGCCCCCTTGAACTGTTCGACCTTTTGCCACGTTTCAGGCCTCAAACATAAAGATATAAAGCTGTAATTTTTTGTGAAGAATCAACAACAGGTGGGACACAATCACGAAGTGGAACGAAATTTATTGGATA
>JAFFST010012628.1:83564-96636 GCA_022414735.1 Noturus placidus | reverse complement strand
CCCTTCTGAGTCTGGTTCCTCTCAAGGTTTCTTCCTCTTAAAACATCTTAGGAAGTTTTTCCTTGCCATTGTCGCCACTCAGTGTCTTGGTCAGTTTGGGATAATTTATCACTTTTACTGTGTGTATACTATGTTTATATTTCTGTAAAGCTGCTTTGAGACAATGTCTATTGTAAAAAGCGCTATACAAATAAAATTGAATTGAATACTTTACATTGTAGCAAAGTGTCATTTCTTCAGTGTTGTCACATGAAAAGATATAATCAAATATTTACAAAAATGTGAGGGGTGTACTCACTTTTATGATATATATATATATATAGCTGTGCATATACAGTGGGGGGGGGTATTTGATCCCCTGCTGATTTCATACGTTTGACCACTAGCAAAGAAATGATCAGTCTATAATTTTAATGGTAGGTTAATTTGAACAGTGAGAGACAGAATAACAACAAAAAAAAAAATCCAGAAAAACGCATGTCAAAAATGTTTTAAATTGATTTGCATTTTAAATAAGTATTTGACCCCTCTGCAAAACATGACTTAGTACTGGGTAATGACTTAGTAATTACTTGATATTTTCAATGCCCTGGCTGAGGGATGGAGGTCCTCACCCAAGATTTGACGGTACATGGCCCCGTCCATCATCCCTTTGATGTGGTGAAGTTGTTTCAGACGGTCATATATGTGCTATCTTGAGCAGAGGCGCTGCAGGATTCAGTCCTTCAAGCTGTAGTGTGTTACCAATTGTTTTCTTGGTGACTATGGTCCCAGCTGCTTTGAGATCATTGGCAAGATCCTCCCGTGTAGTTCTGGGCTGATTCCTCACTGTTCTCATGATCATTGCAACTCCACGAGGTGAGATTTTGCATGGAGCCCCAGGCCGAGGGAGATTGACAGTTCTTTTGTGTTTCTTCCATTTGTGAATAATCGCACCAACTGTTGTCACCTTCTCACCGAGCTGCTTGGCAATGATTTTGTAGCCATTCTAGACTTGTGTAGGTCTACAATCTTGTTCCTGACATCCTTGGAGAGCTCTTTGGTCTTGGCCATGGTGGAGAGTTTGGAATCTGATTGATTGATTGCTTCTGTGGACAGGTGTCTTTTATACAGGTAACAAACTGAGATTAGGAGAGCTCCCTTTAAGAGTGTGCTCCTAATCTCAGCTCATTACCTGTATAAAAGACACCTGGGAGCCAGAAATCTTTCTGATTGAGAGGGGGTCAAATACTTATTTCCCTCATTAAAATGCAAATCAATTTATAAAAATTTTTACATGCATTTTTCTGGATTTGTATGCACAGTGCCCTCCACAATCTAAGAAATAAATCCACAAAATAACTGAAAATATACAGACAGCTCGTTAACGGAACTTTGTCCTGTAATAAAAAAAAATGGAAATTTCTGTTAATTTATGGTTTACCTTCAGTAAAAAAAAAGACAATTTTTGTTCAACATTTCTGATTTCTTTGAATTTTTTAAACAAGAGTTACCAATACCGATACCGACACCAATACCGGTGTACCTACAGTGATAATAGCTCTTGTTTAAAAAATTCAAAGAAATCTTCTGCGATAAAAACAGATTTTTTATTAACTTATAGATCCTTCACAATTCTGTAAAAATACTAAACTAAGAACAAAAACATATGTCCCAAAGAGAAACAATTATCTGTAAAGTGTTCCACATTTGCTAAGTCATTACAGTCTCTCATTACAAACAAACAAACAAATTACATCAACTGATTAAATTATTGGAAAATTTGCAGTTTTTACAGAGGGGCAGGGATAGGGGGGATTTGCTTCTTTTCTGAAGGTAAGATGAAGGCTGTAAACAAAATAGGAAAAAAATATTACTGATTATCACTGGCACAACAATTTAAAAAGACAATTAGAAAGTGTCTTAAAAAAGAGTCTAAAAGAAACTTACTACTTGTAAAATAAATGTGCAGTAAATTCCTCGGAGAATGTCTTGAGCCACCAGACTGATTTCAATGGCTGTTTAAAAAAGTATTAGAATTAATAAATACTACCAGAGAAAGAGAGAAAAAGAAAGAGGGAGAGCGAGGAACAGAGAAGGAAAGAGACTGTCAGAGAGGGAAAGACAAAGATGGAGAAAAAGAGAGACAGAGAAAGAAAGGTCGAGGTCTGAAGAGATGGAAAGAGCAAGAGAAGGAGATACTCAAAGGAGGAGAAATAGATTTAGAGAAACAGATAGAGAAGGAGACGGAGAGATAAAGACAAGGAAAGAGAGAGAAAGATAGGCAAAGACAGAGAGAACCAAGTGATGATAAGAACCAAGGCAAGCAAGAGAGAAGAAGCAACAAAACATGAGCTCCTATAAGATCAAGTTTAATTTCAAGTTTTATAATAAACTAAACTTAAAAATATGAGAACAAAGTGGGCAAATTTTAAGTAAAATCTGAGAAACCAGTAAACTAAAATCAGTAGACAAAATGGTGGAAGACGCTAGCTACCTAGCAAGCTAACTGGTAAAAGCAGCAACTGTCAGCTACCAACTGCCATGCAATCTCAGACCTAAACTAGGACAAATCTACCAAAATGCACAGCAAAAAGTGAAGGGAAGCAAAAACAAAGATAAGAAAAGAAAAGAAACCAGAATAAAAAGGATTACCTACAGAACATTCCTGGGGTGTATAAACATTTATATTTAAAGAAAAACTTGACTTCTAATACATCCATGTAAAAAAAAAAAAAAAAAAAAAAAGCTAAACAGTTTAGCTCTTCTCAACTTGAAAAATGGACCCAAAACTACAAAACCAAATGGATGGAGTCTAGAAAGTCTGGTGATCCACTACCCAGATGATATGACCAGTGAAGCAGGGAGGAAAAAATACTGAAACAGGCTGCTCAGAAATCTCCCTGAGACACCCAGACAGACAGAACAATGTGAAAGAGCAGTAATGACAGATGATTACGCTGCCATACTTACAAGGCAGTAAAACAAAGAACAATGTTACACTAACATTATACTTGAAATGTGATTGTTTGTCAGAGATGCAAGGAGAGAGATCTGGTTAGAGAGACAGGGATAGCTGGGGTCAGAAAGAGATAGGGACACAGAGAGATATACAGGGAGAGAAAAAGAGAAAACGTACACCTTGATGACTAGTAGTGCACGAGGGTGGTTTGAGCATGGACCAACCAGATGCTACTTCAGTGGATCTAAAACAAAGAACAAAAATTACTACTAATACATACTAAAATTACACTATGGTTGTTTTTGGTGTGTCAAAAATACAAGGAGAGAGAGAGAGAGAGAGAGAGAGAGAGAGATTTCTGTATCAAGGGACAGGGCAAGAACAGATAGGGACAGAGAAAGAAATGGAGATAACTTGCAACTAGTAGAGCATGGGGATGCCTTTATGATTGACTGAGCAGATGCTAGTTTTATGGCTATAAAATAAAGGAACATATTTTTTCTAATGCACACTAACATTACACTTGAAATGTTAAGAGGGATAGAGAGGGATAGGGTGAGAAAGAGATAGACAGGGACAAAGATAACTTACAATTTGTAGACTAGAAGAGCACGTGGATGGCTTGAACATAGACCACCATGTTTCACTGGCGGTGGAGCACTCTAAATCTTTAGGAATCATCTTGTACGACATGTATGAATTTAATATACATCGATCCTTATTGAAGATACTAAAGTTATTCAATCATAAGCAGTGATTTTTTTCTCTTTTCTTTTCATATTTTCATTAACATTAAAGACAGATAGCAGCAGGTACATTAGGCTGCTCTCACTTTAAGACCTAATGCGCAGATCTAATATATTGACACGCATCCGATTTCTTTCCCAACTGGTTCTGCCAAGCCACACACGATTTTATGGAGATGCTAGAGATTTTTTCTTCTCTCCGGACTGGCCTGATCCGTTTTGGATGTCCTACCTCTGGATGGATCTCTCATCTACTCCAATTCCAGACTGCTGAGACTACGGCTGCTTCTAAGGCCAAACAGACTACTGAACTTTTTCACACTTTCTGTTGTTACCCAGATGACTATGGGTTCCCTTCTGAGTCTGGTTCCTCTCAAGGTTTCTTCCTCTTAAACATCTTAGGGAGTTTTTCCTTGCCATTGTCGCCACTCAGTGGCTTGCTCAGTTGGGATAAATTCGCACCTTTAATATCTGTATACCATGTTCATATTTCTGTAAAGCTGCTTTGAGACAATGTCAATTGTAAAAAGCGCTATACACATAAAATTGAATTGAATTGAATTGAATTGAATTACTTTCACTTAACACATAAGAAATTGTTCACTTACAAATGAGAAAAATACAAGCCAAGATGGGCAATTTGACATAACTTTATATGTATTTAAGTGCAATAAACTGCAGAAAAGAAGGCTTCTCTAACTGTTTCATGCACCAAGCTCACGCCCAGAGTAAAAATACTGACAATAAAACTGTACATGTACAGACACTCACCCAAGTAACAACAAAGTAACATTACAAAATGTCACAAAAAAAATCTCTCGTAGAAAGCAGCTCAGTTTGTAAAATTATGGGAAAAAATCATAAATCCTTAAATATCCCAGACCAATTGCTGGTTAATAATTAAATGATAATTGCATTGTGAACACCAGTCCGCTACAGATCTTTCAACTGTACTTTCATGCTGCAAATCTCCCCTTCTAACTCATCATAAAAGGCGTTCAATTAGACTAAGATATGGAAAGATAAACTGTCATGTTCATGGAGCCAGTTTGAGATGACTTTTACTTTGTAATATGGTGCACAATCATGCAGGAAGTACTCATTATTAGATGGGTAAATTGTAGTCAGCTATTATACTCAGCTAGGCTGTGGCATTCAAACGATTCTTGATTTGTATTGAAGGTGTGCCAAGACAATGTTCTCCACACCATGATGCCAAATTGTGGCCATAACATTTGCATACAGAATATGATTTCTGCATGCTGCAGCAGAAATGAAGATTCATCAGACCAGGTGACATTTTCTTCATGGTTCAACTAGACTGTAGCATCAGCTCCTTGTTCTTTGTTGACAGATGTGGAACCAAATGTAATCTTCTGCTGTTGGTCTGTTAGTCATCCATCTTAAGGTTTGATGTGATGTGCGTTCATGGATGCTTTTATCTTCTTCACAGTTGTAAAGAGTGGTTAATGAAGTTACTGGAGCCTATTTGTCAATTCCTGATCATTCTACACACTCTCAGCTCTTAGCATTTCTGCCTGTAGAACTGTCACTCACTGTATGTTTTTGCACCATTCTGTGCAAACTCTAGAAATTATTGTGAATGAAAATCTCAGATCAACAGTTTCTACAAATCAGCCATTCTGACACCAACAACTATGCCAAGGTCACTGAAATCACATTTTTACCCATTATGATGTTTGATGTCAATTAACTGAAGCTCTTGACGTGTATATGCATTGTTTTTATGCATGCTGCTGCCATGTGATTGGTCGATTAAAAAATTGCATTAATGAGCAGGTGTACAGGTATTCCTTATAAAGTGGACAATAAGGGTAAGTAAGTCTACACTTCTTTAGGCAACACCATTACCGGTAATTATGTTATTTAAGATGAGTCCTAATAACCCCTAAAGATAGTCAACTATTTGTATTGACGCCCCCAAAATAAAATACAAAGTGGAAGCAACCACTGTCAAATTATATTGAAACATAACCCATTTTTTCCTCTGTTACATAAATTGTCAATCAAGGTTAATTTTTTTGTCCCCAAATCTTTATTTGATTATATTCTCCTCCTCTCATTATATGGTTTTAGCCCCCACTGTTATCCAGATGTCATCGAGATCTATTTGGATTTTTATTTGGCAGCCCTACATTCCTTACAGATATTTTAGACACCATTAACAGCAAGAACCTTCCAACATCCAACTTTCTCAAAGTCTTCTGATGCCGTTATATTCTCTCTTGTTTGCAATCTTATGCTAATCTTTAATTTCACACTCACTATTGTGTCCCATATTCTGTTTTATATTAAAAGGGCTCCACTGCAGCTTCACATGGTGCCACAAGAACATTAATGAATCGTTCACACACATTGAACACACATTACAGAAACTACTCTACTCTACACTACACTCATACTGCAACAGTTACACTATCCCTTTGTCTCAGTATAGTAGTTAATATCCAATCAAACCAAATAAATAGGACATACAGGTTGTGGATTTATTTTAAACTATATAAAAAAAAGAAGACACATCTAAATGATATCAACATAAATCATTGGTAAACTCTGTCCCGTTTTTCCATTCTGTCTGTGAGATCAATAAAGCGTTCACCTTGATGCTAGAAATAACACACTTCACGCAGCTTTTTATTTTAAAAAAACTTAGGGTGGATGTTTATATAGTCATTCAAGTATGCAATCAGTTTATTATTATTTTTTTAAATGTGGCTCTAGCACAACATTTTGTATGAGATGCCATCTTCTGGTCAGAAAGCAAAATTGCACCTCATCATGTAGACCATTCAGAAGGGTTACTGTAAGAACCACCACTCAGTATTCATTAGTATTTTGAAAATTACTTTTGTATATGTATATCCGTTTGTAAACTATATAATGTAAATACATTTGTAAACTATATAATTATAAACAATTAATGGGCAGCGCAGAGTGGTGTAACAGGTAGTTTGTTGCTGCCTCACAGTTCCAGGGTTCCTGGTTCATTCCTGAGCTCAGGTTACTGTGGATTTCTCCTGAGTGGTTTCCTCTGGGGTCTTTGGGTTCCTCCTTTTAATAGTGTAGGGTGGATTTCTGCCAGTGTTCTTCTTTTTGGTTGTTGTTGTTGTTGTAGTTTTTCACACACAGGGGTAATATGTGTCTTTGAGCAACTTAATAAATGTATGAACACTGTTTGATAAACTGTTATGTTTCCTACCAAAATGGTTTCTTGTCAGTGAGCTCTTTTCTCTCTAGAGAAATTCTGACCAATACAATCTGGTGACGCAGGCACTCTTGACCATGTATTTGAGGGACAAGACCTTTTCATCATAATGTTTTATTTTAATTTTGAAAACAGGGGCCCTAAAATGCAGTTGTATAAACAGAACTGAATTTGACTGCAGTATTGAACTTGACCACATATATGTAGCCTGTTGAAGATGCTTTCGGGTTTGTAGTTATAGAACAAATTGGAAAAAAAAAATTGTCTGAACTATTAAACACTAAAAATGAGCACGTTAGATAATAACTTATTTTTAAAAAATAATTTTCCAAATATGAAGTCCAATCAATTGGGGGGGTTCTTATATCTTCAGTGTCATAACATAATTTCCCTCTGCTTATATATCTTTCCATCTCTGTACTCATCCATCCATCAATCTGTCTACTCTATCCATGTATTGTCCACAATTATTTATGATCAAACGATTGTTTCATTCAAACAAATTACACAGGGCATAATAAAGTTCAAATAATGCACACTATAACTGATTAAAACTTATACACATCATTTATTGTGAGATTTTGTGCCACTGTATTGCACAGTGTGAATGCAATGTCCAGTGTGAACAACCTTGTTGTTGATAATAATTTGAACTATTAAATAAATATTAAATAAAACTACTATTTAACTATTAAATAAAATTTAGCTACCAGCTATTTAGCTGTTTTTTGTTAGCTTGTTATATTGGTAGTTATGGCTAATTGCAATGAATTAGCTAACCAGCTACAATATACAGTATGTGGTGTGTTATTAGCTAGATCAGTGGTTTTCAAAGTGGGGGCCGCAGCCCCCTTGGGGGCCTCCAGGGGGCGCCCGGGGGGCCTCAACAATTTGGTGTGAATAGAAATTCTTACACTCAGACAACCACAGACACACAATCAATTCCAAATGTAATGTAATGTAAAGATGTAATTATAAATAAAAAAGGGAGATATATTCAGAAGTCTGTATTTTTAATGTGTTTTAAAGACATCTTGCAAAAGGGGGGCCTCGGTCACATGGTAATGCCATTTGGTGGGCCTTGCCCTGGAAAAGTTTGGGAACCACTGCATTAGGCCATGAATGTGAATGGTGATAACTGCATTACACACAACAAGCTCATTGACACATTATATATACTGCTGTATGTAGAGACAGAATGTGAGATGTTTTATGTGGGCAGATGTGCCTAGAATTTGTCCACAATTTTATGTGTCCACTTTGAGTTTTTTTCACATTCATGTTTAGCCTTACTAAGAAAATATTTTGTGATGAATGTCATGGTTGTACCTCACTGTTCACAGGATACATCTCCAGTGTAAATGAATATTACAGCATGAAATCCATGGTTTATCCTGGTTGGAGTTTAGAAAAAACAAGTTGCAACCACTAGTTTAATTTCAAAGAAAAAAAATTCAATTGCTGCATTTTTAGCAATTGTTACTTGTTTTAATAATTGCTTTTTCTGCATTCTTTCAGGTCATTGGGATCTGCATTATTACTGAGCACCTGACAGGCAAGAGTTATCGCATCATAACATTTCAAAGCCTCTACTTGTCAAATATGCAAAAGCAGGACATGCAACAGCATTTTGTTGTTTTCTGTTATTGCACTGGTCTCAAGGACAAAAGGGCTGGATATTGGTTTAATGTACCTACTGATGAATGTCATGGTAATACCTCAATGTTCATAGTATCCATCTCCACTGTAAATGATCTAAACAGTATCACTGACCTTCTTCAGGAATTATGACCTTCTTAAAGGCATTAAAAATCTTGGCCCTTATCAGACGATGGTTTCAATCCATCAACCTCTGTATTATGGGCCCAGCACACTTCTGCTGCACCACTCTGCTTACATAACTTGGTGAAAGTCTTTACTAATAGTATTTACTAACAGTATTTGTGAGATATTGTGACCTCATAATATTGCAGTGTTTAGGAAAGGATTGTTTCAATACACCAACCACTGGGTTATGGGCACAGCATGCTTCCACTGGGCCACTCTGCTAACCACAGACAACCCAAATGAGACACAAACCATCATTCCCTAGCTTAGGCAGCAAGTGCCTTATCCATTAAGCCATGAATGTGAATGGTGATAACTGGATTACACACAACAATGAACTGAACAGTATCACTGACCACCTTCAGGAATTATGACCTTCTTAAAAGCATTAAAAAAAGTTGTCCTTAGCAGAGGATGATTTCCATCCATCACCCTCTGGTTTATGGACCCAGCACTTCCGCTGCACCTCTTTGCTAATTACACACCCCAGATGGGACTCGAACCCACAATCCCTGGCTTAGGAGGCCAGTGCCTTATCCATTAGGCCACTGGGGCATGAATGGTGACAACTGGATTACAGTTAAGAATGAGAGATATTAGGTGTGCTGTAATTTTGTCCAGAATTTTATGCTTCCATTTTGATTTTTTTTACAATTAGAAATTGTGAACTCTACCTGGAAATTCTTTGTGTTAGAGACATTAAAACTCATTACACCCTACAATATAATACCATGTCATGTTTAGACATTCTTTGAAAATATATTGTGATGAACATTAGCACCAAGCTAACTAGCTAATTGTAATGAGTAATGTATTCTTCCTGACCTTCCTAAAGGCATTAAAAGTGTTGGTTCATAGCAGAAGATGGTTTCAATCCATTGACCTCTGGGTTATGGGCCCAGCATGCTGTGCCACTCTGCTAACCACAGAAAACCCACATGAGAGACAAACCATCAATCCCTAGTTTAGGCAGCCAGTGCCATATCCATTAGCTTGTTATATTGGTAGTTATGACTCAATTGCAGGGGCGCACGGTGGCTTAGTGGTTAGCACGTTCGCCTCACACCTCCAGGGTCCAGCGTTCGAGTCCCGTGTGTGTGGAGTTTGCATGTTCTCCCCGTGCGTCGGGGGTTTCCTCCCCCAGTCCAAAGACATGCATGGTAGGTTGATTGGTGTGTCTGAGGTGTCCGTAGTGTATGAATGTGAGTGTGTATGTGATTGTGCCCTGCGATGGACTGGCACCCTGTCCAGGGTGTACCCCGCCTTGTGCCCGATGCCTCCTGGGATAGGCTCCAGGTTCCCCCGTGACCCTGAAAAGGAGTAAGCGGTTGAAGATGGATGGATGGATGGACTCAATTGCAATGAATTAGCTAACCAGCTACAATATATGTGTTGTGTTGTTAGCTAGATCAGTGGTTTTCAAAGTGGGGGCGTTGGCCCACTTGGGGGCCTCCAGGGGGCACCCGGGGGGCCTCAACAATTTGGTGTGAAAATAAATTCTGAAACTCAGACAACCACAGACACACAATCAATTCCAAATGTAAATATGTAATTATTAATAAAAAAGGGGGGTATATTCAGAAGTCTGTATTTTTAATGTGTTTTAAAGACATCTTTCAAAAGCGGGGCCTCCGTCAAATGGTAATGCCATTTTGGGGGCCTTGCCCTGGAAAAGTTTGGGAAATATTTAGCTAGCTTGCACCATATTATCCAGCTTTTGAGTTGTTTGGCTTCCCATACAAAACATTCCACTGGGCAGAGATTCTCTAGCTTCAGAGCTACCCAAGAGTTGTGTTGTGAGGCAATAGGCTGGTGATACCTTAACTTGTGCATCGGAGAGGGGCTATTAGTATTTTTATCTGATTCGTTATGAAAAACTCACAACCGATACGGAACACCACTAATTTTACAACATTGTACATATGTTTCAGTTGATTATGGTATAATTATTGGGGTAGTGGTTATTGCTAGTTCTGACCACTGGTGGCGTTACTTCCCCCATCCTCCCCTCCGGAAACTACGCCCCATGTCCCAAGGCACACCGCTACGTCGCTTAAGCTCGAGCGCTTCAGTTAAGTCTCGCGCCAAAAATCCTGATGTGTGCGCGAGACACAGAAACTGGCAAAGGCCGGTTTTGTTGGCTATCTTCAGTAGCTACTTCAGGACTGAAAGCGTTTGGACCGACTTTTGTGGGGCAGCAGAACTTATAGTTACAACAAAACTGTCTGTTTTTAATATATTATAGTATATTCAGTTGTTAATAACATGGAGCAGTTTTCCATCACAGTGAAAGGTCAGTACGTGACTCCATAAGACTGATATTTAGCAGGTTTGCTAGTGGACAGTTTAACCGTATAGCACCTGCTCACCTTTAACATTTATATCTTAATTTTACTCAAACGCTGAATATCTAAACAGGTTTGAATTTATATATATATATATATATATATATATATATATATATATATATATATATATATATATATATATCTTAAATAATTTATTGAATAAAGAGTGAAGTCATATTTGGTCATGGGGCACCACAAACTAAGCCTTTAAGCATTTACAAAATACTATATTTTATCAGGAATACAGACAAAGAGAAACAGTGGCAGTAGCCATGAAAGTTGAGTAGACCTGAAGGAAATCATTTCTCAATCTTATTACTTGTAAATATCTCCTGGAATAAAGTTTAAACCAAGAGGTTGAGGCATCGGACAAGCAGTGGTTATCAGTCATTGGGAAAAATGGTTATCAGTGATTGGTCATCAGGGACAATGGTTATCAGTGATTGGTCATCGGGGACAGTGGTTATCAGTGATTGGTCATTGGGAAAAATGGTTATCAGTGATTTGTCATCGGGAACAATGGTTATCAGTGATTGGTCATCGGGACAATGGTTATCAGTGATTGGTCATCGGGAACAATGGTTATCAGTGATTGGTCATCGGGGACAATGGTTATCAGTGATTGGTCATTGGGACAATGGTTATCAGTGATTGGTCATCGGGAACAATGGTTATCAGTGATTGGTCATCGGGACAATGGTTATCAGTGATTGGTCATCGGGGACAATGGTTATCAGTGATTGGTCATTGGGGACAATGGTTATCAGTGATTGGTCATCGGGAACAATGGTTATCAGTGATTTGTCATCGGGGACAATGGTTATCAGTGATTAATCACAAATGCAACATAGTCAGGCTTAATTGTGCATTCAAGTCATCCTGGGAAGTACTTAGTTACGAGTTGGGAAGTCCTAGTTAGAGCAATATTATATTTTTAACATTATAATCCTCCGAACACACACACTAGATGATTTGGCCTGACTGCGAGACCACACACTTGTCGATTGTAGTAACAATACCACAGACAGGAGCTCTCACAGGAACTTGCATTTTGTCAAATGTGACTTCAAAAGGAAGACAAATACGGAGGACTATCGACGTTGTCATATGGTTTTCCTGGTGTTCATTATATTTTGCAGAGAAAAACAAAAAAGGAGAAACAAAATAGCAATTTTAGCAAAAACTTTATTTACAAAACGTTCTCTACATGATAGCCATTTCTTTGTAAACACACACAAAGTCGTCTCTACCGTGGCATGTTTATGGCTGCCAACTTTCCACTATAAAAAGCATGCAAGTTGATGATGCTTGCTTGCTCTTATCGGCTTTTGCGGGCATCCCGCCTCTGGCAGCGTGATAAGAAAATAAAATTTTGCCAGAACATTTCAAATTGTGTTATAGTCTGATGAGACCAAGGTAGAACATTTTGGGCACAATTCTAAAATATGTGTTTGGCACAAAGAAAGACAATATCACCCAAAGCATCATGCTTCTCTTCAGCTGGGACAGGGTCTCTAGTCAACATAAAGGTAATCATGGATAGCTCTAAATACCAATCTATACTAATCTTTTTTACAAAACCTGAAGGACTTTGGCCCAGTCACAGCCCACATCTAAATCCAAGCAAAAACCTGTGGAATGACTTGAAGAGGACCGTACACCGCCTATTTTTGCAGGAGTGGAATAAAATCGCTAAATCAAGATGTTCCATATTGGTAGACTCTTACCCGCTGATTTCTGTATTACACTAAAAGTCTGAGTACTGTATTACAAGCGAAATGTGCTTTAACAAATTAGTTAAGGGGTGTGCACAGTTGTTTCTTTTATTTTTTTTTTGTCTAAAAGGTTTTTATTTGTTTTTCACTTTGTCGGTTGCGATTTCATGTTAAAGGGGGGAAAGATCTGACATGATTGATCTTGGTTTCTTTTTTACATCACAAAAACCTGCATGTTAACGGGGGGGGGGGGGGGGGTTTTTTTTTTT